>JAVQJF010066567.1:0-25579 GCA_036023855.1 Gadopsis marmoratus | reverse complement strand
AGAGAGAGAGAGAGAGAGAGAGAGAGAGAGAGAGAGAGAGAATGAGAATGAGAATGAGAATGAGAATGTGCGTGTTGAAGGAAACAATGATGGCTTCTTGCTGTGCTGCTGAAACTTGCATTGTTCTGCATGTGTATGCGAGTTTGGGAGTAGAAAATGTTTCAAGCCTCAACATGAACAATATGATGTAAAAACAAATACACAAATGACATCTTTTCAGGTAACTGCCCTCACTCACATGCAGTAAGTGCCTATGTCACCAGCACTACTTCTGTTACTATGATCTGTCTCACAATCAGAGGCGAAACATCACTTCCAAAAAAGTACAGGTCTCTTCATGTCTGACTGATTATGAATTGTTGAGTCATGGCGGCTTCGAAAAGCTCTATTCTACTTACCCCTGCTGTAAATCATGGGGAAGAAAGAAAATGTCAAATAGCCTTGATGCAAGAGAAACAGTGCTTACCCTCGTTCAATTCTGTCTTCGAGAATTTTCAAATATTGCTTTACCCAGTTTCGCTGGTTGTCGAAAGGAGGGTCTTAGCTTTAAGCTAATACTGTATGTCTGTCTGTTCTGTAATGTAATTCTGTCACACACTGTTATACAAAGCAGAGCAAAAAGATCATACCAATTATCAAGCATGAACATAATATTAAGTAGCTAAATTTAACTTGTTCTCATGCCTCTTTCTGTGCTACAACAAAATTATGATCCGAGTGCAGGTGATGTCATTTTGGCTGTAAGCATCCTATTATTAGCATGAATTATAATCACATACTGGCTTTCCTAAATCATAAAATATGTCAGGTTTATGGAGTCAATCTCTTTCTTTACATGCTTAGTCATATAATCTTTTCCCCTCTCTTCCTGGCACCTGACAATAACTGACAACGTGCCCCAATGATCTTGGAATTTAAATTAAAAGATTTAGTTACGTTTTTGCTTGAGTTGCCCACCTTGTGAGTGCATCTCCCATTACCTTGGATAAAACATTTCACAAATGGTTAATTGTCTTTCTCAGTTATAAGAAAGGGGAATATCACAGCGATGATTTACTCTGGAACATACACAGCCAGTTCTGAAACTGCGTCCAGTGTTGTCTGGCTCTGCCGTATCTGATCACAATGTGCCCGGGATATTGGCTCTTGCTAGATAAGGTCTCTCTCTCTCTCTCTGAAAACCTGCCTCCAGGCAAAGCAATTAACAAGGCAGTGATGTATCATTTAGCAAGGAGGCAAGGCGTGATCGAGATATCTCATTTAATCTCATCGTCACACCTCTGTTACCATGCCAACCAAGATAGCATCAGCCCAAACATGATGCAAAATGCAGTCTGTGTAATATTTGGACATTTATGTTGTGGCTGTATACTCTACACTGGATTTGAAAAGAAACAATAACTAAGAGGTTAAAGGGCGGACTTTCATGTTTAATTCGAAGGTGTTCAACCATGTATACATACTTTGTATGCACACTACAAAAGGGTAAAAATGTGCTAGGATTCCTATATCATGTGTCCAATATAGATTTAAAAAACGCCAAACACCCTTAAAGGTGAAACTGATCCCAATCGAGTTACAGGGTGCTGGAATAGAGCAAACAAAGACAATCTCAGCACTTTCACAAGTTCAGGGCTGCACTGTATGCGAGCGGCCATGCTGCAGTTTTAATTATTCACATGCAGTAGCTGTCAAAAATCCACAGCATGTTTGGCATATTAAAGAATGTGTTGAAAATTTGAATATACATTGTTATCCATAGAATTGTATCCCCTCACCACACATAGGTTTTGCACAGGAAATGATTTCCCTGCTGCCTCCACGTCTGTTATCTACAATGAAAAATGTATTATTTTAAACTGGATTAAATCAGAGCAGATAAAAAGCACCTTCCTGCCAAGACACTGAAATGATCCATTCTGCCATCTCAATGAAAATAAGAAGGCATGTAAATGTGAACTCAGCAGGATAAAAGCACTGTCTTTCTGCTTACCTGCCTGTATTTGACTGTCTACAGAAATTTCATCTTGTCCGGTCCATCCATTTTTAATGGATCACTCTGGCCTGATGTTCAACCAGCTGCCAAAGACAAAGGCCAAAGCATATTGCCTCATTTTAATTTATAATATTGGCTGTAGCTCTTTGTCTATATTAATTGTGGTAATCTAACAAGATGAATAAAGCAGGCAAACGGTGACACCTGCTGTTGGGCAGGTGTAAGGAAAGACTGTGGGACATTCCTTTAAACTACTACTGGGGAAAAAAACAAAAAACAACATGCAATGGGATTCATTTTGACAGACCTTTTATAAATAAAATTTTTAAAACTGGTATTATTGTTTTGCAGCAATGGATCTGGGCTGTGTTACATGGGTACTTTATTTACGGTCTAGGTAAAAACATTACATTTTTGCAATTTTTATGTGCAAATGTAATAATTATGTTCCACTGGATCTTTCATATCATTCAAGTCATATCATTCATGGAGTTTCTTCAATCCAATGTATTACATCAAAAGGTTACAATGAGAGACAATAAAAATGCCAGGTGCAATTGGACAAAGAGCGGAGAAACAATACCAAGAGATCTTAACTCTGAACACTTGAAACATGCGTGTTATGCTTCCTCAGTTGAGATAAGTATTTATACAGAAACGATAATTCAACATTCTCACAATGCTGAAGAGGTAGGTTGGTGGGTTGATCCCCAGCTCCTTCTGTCCACATGTCAAAGTGTCCTTAAGCAAGACACGGATCCCCAAATGGTTCACACTTACAGTGACACAGAAAGAGACTGACTGACTGACTGACTGACTGACTGACTGACTGACTGACAGACACACACACACACACACACACACACACACACACACACACCATTAAGTACCTCAGTTGTGTTTTGAGTTCAGTGAAGCGTGGCCTCTTGCTGGGATCATACGACCAGCACTTTGTCATCAAGCTGTAGAGAGTAGGAGGGCACTGAGGGGGCATAGCCAGTCGCTCGCCATTCTCTATCCTGCCGATGACGTCGTTGTTCTTCACACCCTGGAATGGCTTGATGCCGAACATTAGGATTTCCCACATACAGACGCCTGTGGAAAAACAGAAAAACTGACTCACAATGAGGCAGCCACCTATTGGCTCTTGGGTGCTGTAAAGGCAGAGAGAAAAGAGTAAAACAGAAGCAGACGTAATACTAAAAACCTGCTGCCTCAGCACAAAACACCAGGAGAAAACTGACAGAAATAAAGAAAGGAAGAAAACAACACAGACTTACCAAACATCCAGACGTCACTGGCTGTGGTAAATCGTCTGAAGTTGATGGATTCTGGAGCCATCCATTTAATAGGCAGTTTACCTTTAGATGCTGAAAAACAGGGAACAAGAGAACCGTGTTGTTATGACAGACCAAAGAAAGTTAAAAGGAGGCAGGGAAATTTATGGCATTTATGGGAACACTGTGCGTTACATTTACCTTTGTAATAAGAGCTATCTTCCATGTATCGTGACAAACCAAAGTCCCCCAGCTTTACACAGTCGACTGTAGACACCAACACATTCCGCGCTGCGATGTCCCTGAGGAGGACAAAACTAAAATGAGAGGAAGTCCTAGACACTTTGACATTTATTCTGTTACATTTATACTTTGCTGGACATTTGTCACATGAACAAATCAATACATCTCTTGTGTGGGTTTCCGCAAAAACAGTATCACAAAACGTCTCCATATTTTTAGCAGGAAATAAATTTTAAACACTGTGGTTTACAGAAAATGTGTATTTGCCATAAAATAATATTCTTCTTAATATTCTTCATTTGGAAACAATACTTAGCAATTCTGGTATATTGGGGGACCCTAGTGCATACCTGTGTACAAAGCGCTTGCTCTCCAGATATGCCAGTGCCGTGCTGAGCTGGTATGAGTATAAGATGAGACTGGCCAAGTCTAGGCTATACTTCCTCACCTGGAGGAATGACCGTAACTACAGAGAACAGAGACAAAACAAAACACACAGACAAAGGAATATGAGACCAGAGTAACAAAAACGGTTAAGTGCTGCAGATGCTATTTTTATAATCTGATTACACCCAGACTTCTGAATTAATAATCTTTAAAGATTAAAGTTTCATACAATAAATTCCATGTTTTTTAAAAGCACTGAAAACAATGAGCCCCATGTTCTATGTATATAATCTACAATAGTCTCTGTGATGAGATTAATAAGCCTTTTAACACGATTAAACTAACAGATACTGCACACCCTGCACAAATTGTAATCCGTGTCCTACCTCTCCAAGGGTGCAGAGCTCCATGATGATCCAGACTGGATTCTCAGTAATGACTCCCATCAGCTTCACGATGTGGGGGTGATCAAACTGACGCATGGTCACTTCATGGAGACAAGAGGTGGGTAAAGGCCAGTTCACAAACAGCTTGCAAGTTTTTCTGTAAATTCTTCAGAGTGAATAAATGTTGGCAGTTAACACTTGAGAATCACACCCAGGAGGAACTTACATGCTTCTTGGAGAAACTTTTCCCTGACGCTGTCTGACGTTGAGTTCTTGCACGTCTTCACAGCCACAGACAGGGCTGGGTTCTCCTGCGAGAAACAGATCCACGCAAACAATATAATCAGTGTTACAACCGAAGCACCTACATTCAGCATATTCCCTCTCTGTTCATAACTCAATAGACAGGAAGGAAAGTGAGTGAATGGTTCAATGCTGCAAAACTTGCACGGATTTCCTTTTTTGCGAGCAGACTATTAATCAGACTATTCCAATCTAACGCTGCTAGAAATCAACAGCTGCGGATATTAAAAGCTCCTGTGTGTGAGAAAGAGACTACATACCGGGCTGATGTAGACTCCTTGATGGACGTCTCCAAACTGACCCTCACCTATGCAGCGTCCCAACTCAATACGATCCCGCTGAATCTCATAGTCCCGTGCTGGATACACAATATACATAGACACGAACAGACACACACACGCACACACACAAATACAGACAAACAGAACAGACCTTCAGATCAAACACACACATCAGTGGCCGCACATACACTTCCTCTTACTCAGGCCTTGCATTTACCAAACTTGTCAGAGAGATTTACAGTTCAGAGTTTGTTCAAATCTGCCTTTAATTCCAGAAAACGACAACTGATCCTGTGGATGATCAACTTTCGAAACAATTATTCTAACAAATGTACACAAACGTGACACTATTATTAAGGAAGGAGACACAGCTCTGGAAACATTACAGACTGGACCATGCGGTGAAGAACAAACTTAGTTATTTCATGTGCGCAACATTATGTGGTGCCATCTTTACAAGGGGTTGTTTGAAACAGAATGCTGTTTTAATTTTATGAATAAAGTTAACCACTCCTTGCTGCTCTGACAAGCTTAGTTTTATATCAATCAGCATAGCTCAATGTCCGCAGCATGCAACAACAGCATCAGCAAACCACAGCCACACATGCCACGTAACACAGACGAACAACAGCCAGTAACACTCAAAGAATATATGAACATGAATTTTGACATTAAATAAAATGTAATATGGATAAAGTCAGGTGGATTGTATAATAGTGAGACATAAAAAGCTCACATGCTGATATAGGACCAGTGTTACATTTGCTTGGTCCAAAAGGAGTTTGTATCTCTGTTATTATAAATCAGTCTGTGAAATGTTGGCTGGTGATTTTGCTTTGCCTGACTGGCATGACACCGTTTACCTGACTTTGTCCATGTAACCAGCATATGAATACAGCCTACATGGATAGTTCACAGAAATTGACAAATTTCTGACTTCTTTATCATAATGTTCATGGCTGTGAAATGTGCAGCACATGTGTGACCTTTAGAGACAACTACTATAAAACGCCCATTGTGGCACTGGGTCTAAATGAGGCTGCAACATACAGTAACAAAAATATATAGTTGGCCACAATTAATGCTTGAGTGCTCTGCCTCTAAATGTCAAACATGTAACATGATCTTAACAAAGTCAATCATCAATGGAGTGGGACTACCCTGCTTGTTAGTAGTTAGTTTACAATGTTACGGTGTACATACACCGTATGTATCTCTTTAAACCCATCGCTCTCATTCCACTTCCTCCTCCAGGCCAAAGTTGTAAATAGGAACATGCTCCGAGTCAACTTGCCTGGTAAAACTGATCTTTACAGTTGTGGAACTGAATACTTTTTTTTCTTAAACATTTAAAACACACAACAGAGATCCTTGTCCAACAACTGGCACTCTGAGTTCTGAAGATACCAGCAATTCAGCCCAAAACTGGCCGCACATCACACAACAGAAGGGCGTCAAATCAACAGGGTAAGAACATAGAAATAAATTCATAAATGTTACTTTAGAGTTGCAAGCAAACGTAAAATAAGGGTCACGACAACCACCAAATCAAAGTGCCATCACAATACAACCAGACTTATGGTACGTTACAAATATTACCTTGATCTAGTCCATAGTATTCTGGGAAAATGAGTTAGTGATAGGAGACAGAAATAACTAGCTGTGAGTACAGAGATCCATAAATAGTTACTGATATATATATATATATATATATATGTCAATGTTACTTTAATTGCCATGATGAGTGTGGGTGTGACAGCGATGCAGCTAAGTTAGAGGTACTGACTGTTGATACCTATACAGCCATGGACGAAGGGTCCCTTATCATACAAAATAACAATATTTACAGCCTTTTTGTGGTGTTTGGTCTGAATGTGAACTTTTGTTGTGCAATACAAATAACAAAAGAAAGAACCAAGCACACACACCATTGGTCACCACTACCTAGCTTGGACAATTCGTAAAAGGTGTGATTTTCAATGCAAACACAACTCATACACCAAATGGACCCCTTTAATTGCTTGGCAACCTGCTGTTTAACGAAACCATAAAAGACACTGATACTGTTCAGTCTAGACATAAACAGCTACACATGGTCTTAGCAGGCTTATGTATGTTAGTCTATTGATCTAACTAGATAACTTATAACTAAATCAGTCTTTTACATGTTTGACAGACAGCAATTATGTTTGGTCTTTAAATATTACAGTGTGGACGTCTAGCTATCTCTGTATGCTGTCTGACTTGCTTGTTCTCTCTGTACGTGTTTGTGTGTTTACAACTTGTCCACAGGACTATGGCAAACGCTATTATTTATGAATGGCCAAAAAGCAAAGCCATGTTGATTGCATGGGACAACATGTGCTTATGACACCTAGACAACATTTTGAGGCAGTTTTAAATGGGTAATTCTGTCAGTAAAAATATTTCCCTTAACATCCAAGCGGTATCACCCATCCTCAGTCCCTCTAAATGTTGCCTAAGTAGAATCACCATTTATCGCTGCAGTGAGCTTAATATAAATGTGTTCTAAACTTGATGAACAGGCACTACTCAGCAGCAACAGCAGGCCATCTACATGTTTATCCTCACATTCATATTGTTCAGGTAATATGCAGAGACATCCCATAGGCCAAATAAACCTCTACACTGATGTAACTGTCAAGATGAACACGTGTCATCATTGTAGTGATTGGCAGGACATTTACCATAATGTCAACACTGTGTCAAGATAATGTCTGAGAAAGCTCTGATTCTCATTAAATCTTGTGACATCGCACTAAAACAAATATAGATTGGAGGCCTATTAATATACAGGCAGTATGTGGTCCATGTGGTTTCCCCTTTTATAAAAGATTGCTAAATGTGACCATGGAAAATGTAGATTCATTCAAACTTCTGTCATTATTTTGCAAGCCATTCTTTTACCAACCAATCTAAAAAGAGATTAATTCAATTAATTCAATCCGAATAGATTTTTAATCAGGCCTGATGTATCATTAAATCCACCTACACAATAATTTTGATCTGGTTTCTGGGCTCCACATGTCCAGTCGACAGGGTTCATTAAATAATATACTGGTAATGAAAAGGTTTTCATCCTTAAATTGATGTCAGAGGAAAAATAGTGAGAATATATTTTTCAAAGGCGAATCTGGTTTTGGTGACTTTAATGTGCATTAATAAGTATTTAATAGTAATGATCTATTGTCTGGTTTTAGGACACAAAAATATTCAAGATAAGATAAAATATATTTTGATAATAATAAAATTGCAGTATAGGAGTCTCCTCACTCTGATCTGAACCCAAGTTTAACTCCAAGCACACAAACAGAAATACACACAAATCATTTACTGTCCTAAGGACCTTCAATCCTCCCCCCATCACACCACCAACCTTCCCACCTGAGCGCATACGAACACACACGGTATACTACACGAGTCTGAACCAAGACTTTTTTCTCTCCATCTGTCACATTAGTTGCCTACAATGTTTGTGTGCATGCGTGTCTACTTACTTGAAGGCATGGTATAGGTGTCCTCCTCATCTATGATCTCAGCGTAGTCATCCGTTTCTGCCGAGCCAGAGCAAAGTGGGGAAAAAGAGCCAAGAAACGTTAAGCCAATAAGTCAGTTGGTGACAACAAGCTCACTCCACTTTGATATAATAAGCTGTGCCCCCCCCCCCGCGCCTTGCCCCTTAAGATGACACCAAGCAAAAGTCCCATATCAATACAACATTTTTTGTATGATGTGGATTGTAAAGAAATGCTGCAACCATAACCCTCAATGTAAAATACTCAGATTCACCACTGCCAACAATTAAACACATACAATCTCTTCATGCAACTAAAGAGGTTCTGTGAACACGCCTTCACAGACAAAACAAAACACGAGTGAATATGCCAACAGCAACAGAAACACACCGTCATCAGACAGATGTACCTTTCCATAAGACCGTCACCATACCCGATTCCAAACACATGCACAACAGTTTAAATTTTCATGTACTATAACAGCTCACAGACACAGCAGGAATGGAAGACAATAGAGAGGGAGAAACATAGAGGGAGAGAGACACACACAGAAGAGAGGAAAGGGGAGGGATGGAAAGGTTCATTCTTTCCACAGAAACAAGTTGAAGAATAACATGTTGAGTCATGGATAAGGCCGAAAATGTTACAGGCGGAGAGAGATAGTACACACACACACATACAGTATCGCTAAATGTAGACACAGAGCAGAATTGAGTTACTTGTTTAGGACGGTTAATAGAAAGAATGTTGTTTACCATCGCCACTAGTGTGACCTGCAGAAGCCACATGCAGCATGATACACACAGAGTGGGAAAGAAGGATTAGTTTTACGGTTATAAGATAAACAAACAAGGTCACAGATATTTAATGACTACACTATATTCACAGTAAATTTAATTTAATTCTGTGTAACTGTTCAGTTAGTCAGAGGTCAGTAGACAGTCGGAGCAGAGGCAGAGTGACAGTGACTAAAGCTCTCCATGGGGACATCTGGCGAGACAAGGACTCTTCACTGCACACACAGATGAGGCTTTATAGGGGAAACAGGGTACAGTCACATACATATCTATGAACCCTTTATCTAACTTTTACCAGTCACTGTCATTCATGGACATTTAGAGCAGCAGACAGAGAGGCAAATTAACAGGGAAGAAACAGACCAACAGGCAGGGAGAAACTGAGACAGGGAGTTATACCTGAGACACAAACAGCTCTGGTCCGTACTCCATCCATTCGTTTTTCCATCCGCCTCTCATGATTTGAAACTCTGGGCCAGGGATGAGAAAAATATTTTTCACATTAACCTAAACCTTCAAGTCGCAGCTATGAAGACGATCCATCCACCTCCTGTCATGTGTGCTGGTTTACAATGTTGAACATTATAAAACTAAGAACAGTAAAGATATTATGTTCACTACATGGGCAATTCAAGGACTTAAAAGTTTATAATCAAGATCAAGATGTTGCTCTGGATTTGAGCGATGGACTAAACATTTTTTATTAAAAATCAGCACAAATTCGCAATCAAATTTCCCTGAAAACACAATATGAATTGCCAAACAAAATGAGTGAAACCACTAAACATAAAACACTTAAGACACCAAAGTTTTGCTGCTAAAAACGGAAGAAATTGGATGATGCTTTCTTATGCATCACTAGAACCTTGACTCTCCCTCTTTTATGTCTCACAGGAAAGTGACACCTTGTTTTTACTTGGTAAAAACTATTGAGATAAAAAGAGTCCGTAGGCTTACTTTGGGATTGAAGGCAGAGCTCTGTCCCCCTCTGCAGAGACAAAATGAACACATGAATTAAACACAGAACAGACTGGCCTCATGTTACAGCTACATCACTTTAACCATTTCTTTGTAGCCATAGTTATTTTTAGAAAAGACTAGCTAAACACAGGCTGGTTATTCAAAGTGACAAGCTTAAAGCCTCATCTGGCACGATCAGACTTGACAACTGTTTGAAAGATGGCTGACAGCAATGTCAACCCGAGGACTATTTATAGTAAAAGTGATTTTTTTCCCCCCATTATTTCAAGTTACTGTTGCCGTCTAAGCAACACAAAAATGACCACAATTTTGTCATTTAGCTGCACACCACTGTGCCATTATAATGTTAATTATAATTTCATAATGCTTTAGTGAATACAAAATAAATATAATAGTTGTGCATCCTACCTTTGTGGACTCTGACAATAAAGGAGTGAGAAGCTGAGGAGACGAGCCGACAGTAGCCATCAATCAGGTCAGCCATGTTTTCTGCCGTAGTCAGCGATGCCGTGGTGACTGTGAGGGGCTACACACACACACACACACACACACACACACAAATGTAAGAGTGGGACAGAGAGTTGCTTCACAGTGACACAATGAGAGCTTTATTAGGGATAATGTCTTCTACCAGCGCACACACACACTAGCACGGATGCACACATGCTTTTCCACTAGTAAGGCCTGCTGCAAACACACATCCACTCTTGACAGGCACACTCATGCTTACACTCAAGTGCAGATGGTAACATCCGCCTTCACTCTCCCACATGCTGTTTCCCTCGTTCCCTAAACCGTTTCCCATTTTTCCTGCAGATTATGTGTTACTACAACTTCAAATACAATATTCAACAAGCAGAAGCTATTTCATGTTTGTTACACATCTAAAAATGTACATTTCCATTTAATAACTGGATGAAAGCAGACATTACTTAAAATATGATGTGCCTGATATCATTATGAGCCAACAAAAATACAACATACACAAAGTTTTAGCTCATTATCATTTTAAAATGTGTGTGTTTTGAATGACAATATAGGCGCTGGGTGTCATGGGAGTGGCTGTTCCTCTCACCTTCTCCTATGTTTTCCTGTTTTCTCCTCCTCCTTGTGTTCCTGTTTGTTCTAGTCTGTCTCTGTGTTTGTGGGTGTGTCTTTGTCTGGGGTTGGACTCCAGGTTCATTCACTGTTGCTCATTCACTAATCATCCCTGCAGCGCTCTTATACCCGGTTCAACACTCCAGTCTTCGCCAGATTGTTCTGTTTGCCAGTGTGGCAACTATGACACAGTTCCTCTCTTGTCTAGGCTGCTATTCGTGAATTTCTGCAACTAACTCTGGTTTCTCTGCACCTCAAGTCCATCTATCGCCTGAGCTTCAGCTTGCTCACCCCGCCATCTCATCAACTCCAGTCTAGTGTACTCTGACCTGCCTGTCTCTGCTCCTACATCCACTCTAATATTCCTGGCTCCTCCCCCTGATTTCTTCATTTATCGGCCCTCCTCTCCCAACACCACTCCACTACAATAAACCTTTTGTAGTTTGAACTTTTGAGTTTTGCTTTTGGGGTCGCAATTCTGCTCAAACATAACACTGGGTTGCAGCTTAAGAAGCTTCAACTCGATGTGAATTAATGCATTTTGAGGAAAAATTCAAATACAACATGAGGCATTACTCCAAACCACCCTATGGGGGTGTGTGTGTGTGTGTGTGTGTGTGTGTTTTCACCTCTGCAGCTCCTGCTACGTTGAGCTGCAGCATGCCTTTCCTGTCCTTCTCTTCCAAAGCGGAGGACTGGATGGACTGAACCTGGTTAAAGTTAGCTAAGTGTGTTGGCTGCTGAGACAGATACACAGAAATCTTTAAGAAACACGTATGACATAAATTTTTGTCCTTTGTTCAGCTCTGTGGAAATAATCTTTGTAAAGAATTGTATAGCATTCATGCAAGAACGCACAGGGTTGAGACATATTTTTTCCATAGTACCAGTTTGTCATGTATTTCTATTTTGACATACAACAATACCAAAATCAGTCTTTAACACTGAGCTCTAGAAAGACAATGTCATCAGGAGTGAATATTATAAAACTGCCTTACCACTGTCAAGACTCATTTCAACTTGGGCAAGTGAGCAAAATCAGCAAACCAGTAGAGGGCAGTATGGTTAATTGCCACTCTGGTTTTCCACTTAAAAGCATGCAGCATACAATAGCGTTGAAAGCCTTCTTAAGTTCATAAAAAAATACTGAACTGCATCATCTATAGTTGGAATAGATAGGTGAAAATCTATTCTGAAATGACTACTCTTTTACTGAAAACTGCAAATGCAATGTTAGATCTTGTGAGATGAGTTGTCCATGTGCAAACTCACCATTGAGCCCTTATCTGTGAGGTAGCTGATTCCTTCCTCTGGTCCAATAGCTAACTCTACTGATATTACCCAACTAGACTAGAGAGGGAGAGAGAAAGACAGTGGAAGAAATGCAGCATTAAATTAGATGTCACATTTGCTCATATAATCTGCTTTAGCATCTAAACATAGTACTGGGAAGAATTTACTATTGATAGCATAAAACAATTGTAATAATCTCATCTCATTTCACTACTTTTGACATTAAATACCCTCAAGGGCAGAGGGAGGTTAGCATTCTGTAGAGAACACTATAATAAGAACAATATCCTGGAGGAGGACTGTGGAACACGTCCTCCTCCAGCATATTGTTCTTAGATTGCAATTGCAATTGCTAGCCTCATGTATGCTTCTGGCAAGCCATTTAAATTAAAGATGACACTCCACTCTACATGTTTTCTACCCTACATGCTAAATTGGCTCAACCTCCCAACCCCCTGGCTTAGCATGAATTTTCAGGTGTGGAAAATATATGAAAGGGAGTCGCAACCTCCTCTTTACATGCAACATTGTTTGTCTATGAAGTGAGTGTGGCCCTACCCCCAAAGCACATTTGAAGCATTCTTTGTCAAAGCGGTAGATGGGAGAAAGTATCTCAAAGAACTTGTGGATGCTCTGCTCATCGTTGAGGTTAGCAAACTGCTTAAAGGTTTGCTGGATCTGCTTACGGAGAGTCTTTGCCTGATAGTGAGAGGGAGAAAAAGCATTTCCAAGGGTTAAGTCTTTCTGGGAGAAAGTTTGTTCAGAGCCAGGAAACACACAAGAGACAACTGACAAGGCGAGTGGCAACAGGAGGTTTAACTTAATTCCAGACAATCAGATTATCGGACATTCAGACAGACATCCATTCACTATCATGGATAGCCGGTCGCTCTGTCAAATTAAGCATTAGCTCATCCAGTCGACTAAGTGGGACTAAGATTACCAAAAAGATATTTCTGCCACTGTCACTTCTGTTATCTGAAACTTACATGGTAGACGCTGGCCTGTTAGTCAGAGAGATGAAAGTGGCTGTTTTTACATTAACATTAACAGTGGTTTCGCCTCACCTTGAGGGAGTCCAGCAGGCTTTTGGGGAAGAACCTTCTCAAACCAACGTCTTTCCTAAGAACAACAGCACCACAACATTTATCTTTGAATTACTGAAATATATTTGTTAAAATACATTCAATATAAATGAGAGGCAATAGCGTTAGTGTGTGGACAAAATAAAATCAGTCTTACTCTAGAAGCTCATAATTGGATTTCTTGTCCAGGGCGTTCCCTGGCATCTCTTTGAAGAACCTCCTGTATTATTCACAAGGAGAAGGAGATACAGTTTGTAGACACAGTATTAAATGGTCATCACTAGATTTGTTAAGATATTCTGGAAAGCTTTGATATAAACAATGACCAATAGTCAAGAACCTGTTTGAGAACAGAGTACTTTATTGATTTTTGTCATGTTTGTTGCGTAAGAACTAATGCCTGTGTGTTTCTCACCTAATTTCCAAACAGCCCAGTTTCAAAGCAACATCTTGATCCACCTGATCAGCTATGTGTTGCATGTAGTCACTCTTGACCTGGAGAAGCACAGTCTTTTATAACATATATATTTTTATAACACAGCAAATTTTAACTATTAACTAAAGCAAAACTTGTTTTTTTATTTAGTATTATTTGACAAGGAGGACACCTCCCTGTCGCCTGGTTCTATGTGATCCTGCTGTGTTGCCTCACCTGGTGATAGAGGTAGTTGAGAGAGGGTTTGTCTTCCGAGAAATGGCTGAGGTAACCTTTAGGAAGGTACCGCATCCGCAACTCATACCTGAGAATGAGAGGATTTGGATGAATAGCCATGCAGTCAGTACACGCAGAGAATTACATAACATGTAGCATCCCAATTCAACACCTGTCTGAGGGATAGAGACAGAAGGAGTATGCTTACTCATACATACATCCGAAGCATACTCCGACCTCAGTATATTTTAAAGCCCCAACTTGGGAACGATAATCTCAATATTCACAAACAGATCTGTTTTTTCCTAAAACATTGGTTTTGGTCTGAACAACCTGACCAGTTATTCACTGACACACAATGCCACATTCACTTCGAAACATTCACATGTAAAATATTACAATGTGACTGAAAACCTACCACATAATATTGTGTGGTTTGTAATTGAAACCTCTTATAGTAGATTAAATATAAAAATATATGTGCATCTGATTGGCTAATGTCAATGACATGAATAACAAACATGGTTATGCGAGCACATACCACAGAACCCTGTACCCTGTACCCTGTAGCTTTTTGCTGTATGGAGCTAGAAACTGAAGAGTGTTCTTTCTACCTTCACAGGGAGTTTAAAAGTACATGTTGGCTACATGATAGCACCCATGAAGCAGAAGATTCTATGTCTTGCTCAAAGTCCCCTTAGCAGGGTGGTGTGAAACCAAGTCTTGGAAGTTGAAAGACACCCTTTCTACTCACTATATGGCTGTCCTGGTGGCACACTAAAACATGATTTCATATTTAGCTGACAGCGAACTAACAGAGTGATAACCTTGCAATACCATAAAGCCTAATGCGATTTCCTGCTGTTACAACACTTGCCAGTTAGCTTGGTCACAGAAGTACCCAGATGGGGCCATCATTATTTATAGGGACATGTTATTTTATGACTGACATACTGCAGCAACTACAGTGGAGAGAAATGGGTCAGGAGAGTAGTGAGCTCCGAGCTTCTGTGATGCTACATGACTGTAATTGGGTAACAAAGAAAATCAAGGATGAACACACAATGAATAAATCATTGTCGTTCTATAATGAATGAACCAAAAACAGAGTGTTAAATGAGAGAAAATGATGCATTTGAGATAAAAAAAAAGAGAGAGAGAGCTCTATAAGAAATAAAACAGATGAGAGAAAGATCAAAGTGAAAAAGAATGACTGCAAGTGCACGAGACAGAATTAGACAAAACATGCAAGGAGTGAGATAGAGTCAGTCCATCCCCTGGGCTACTTCTGCTGTTCTAACAATAGCTTGGCAGCAGCAGAAGCTCCTGTGGGCTGCTCAGCTGCATGTCAGTGGTGTGAACAACTCGATCATTTTGAATTCATTTCAATTTTAATGACTTTGGGTGTACCGCATCACCTGCAGGACAACGGACTGAATTGTAAGGAGAGCAGTTAATATCAACTGCAGATGTCTAAGCACAAGAACCGTTTGAATGTAGGTTGAAAATGGACAGAGCTGCTTTTAGATAACACAGATAAATGCTTCCCTCATAGCATATTGGGCTACTGCATCAAATACATGGAAATAATAAGGCCCTATAAATTACAGTTTAATAATGGGCAACAATAGCAAGAACTACTCATTGCATGTCTGTATGGGTGCAATGAAGCCACCTTGACCTGTAGGATTTAGGTAAATGCCAAACTGTAAGCCTTATATTCAGTTTGGCTATTAACTCCTCTGTTTTCACTAGTAGGAGATATGGTCAAATGAGGAAACGCATTATATGAGGACTTTTAAATCTCAAGAGAAATTAAACAGCAACTGTGGTAAAAGGGAGCAACTCAATAAAGTTATGTTACTGGTCTGCTGTTTGAGCTTAGCACAACATTACTGAATCCAGTAAACTACAGTAGAAGTACTACCTAAACTACAGACAGCGGCATCGTGAACCAATAATTCGTCAACGATTATAACACCCAGTCCATGCACACAGAACCATTACTCTCTAGTACCCCTTTTTGGAAAAAGTGAAACAAGGGAAGACATGGGGAATGGGAGCAGACGGTGTGTATACAACGTTGAATCTTGTTGTAATTCTACCTCCACTCCTCCTGGGGGTGCTGTTTTTCATATCTCTCCCTGACGTGAGACACACCCAAATCAGGGTGTAACCAATGGAGTGCATCGGAGTGCAGATGGGTCAGACGGAGGCCCAGAGAGGACACACAGCGCAATTTGTGGATCTCTGCTATCTTCTGGATAACACCCTGTTGAAACAAGTGGACAGATGAACAAAGAAGAAGTACCAGAGAAAATTATGATGATGTAGTGCTAAGAAAGGAAAGAGATGTTTGTGTGCATCTTACCCTGACATCTGTAGCATCTCCATGCCTGATATTACTAGCCCAGGTACATGGTTCGCTGTTTGTCTCAAAGTAATGGAAGATCTTCAGAACCCGGTCCATGGAGCCTGGGGGCCGCTCAAGGCCTCCGGCAGAACTGCTGGTGCCAACACTGGTGCCACCGGACATCCCGGGCCGGGATTTGACCCCGCAACCAACCGCCGAGGAGTGATTGTGGTTGGGCTCCAAGTAGGAAGACGACGCCATGCCTGACTCAGATACTCCTGCTGGGGCTAACTTGGCGTCATATTCTGAAAAAGGGAAGAGAAAGGTCAAACTGTGACTTTATAGTTGACCTATAATCTGTAATCAGCTTGTGATTTATGTATCTTCATTGGAAATATGTTCAATGATCTGATTTTGTCAAGGGGGAGAATAAAACAATAAAGGAGAATAAAAATCAACAGGTTAAGCAAAGGCGATTAGGGGATGTAAAGACAACTACTTCATCAACCCCTTTAAGCAAACTGCTGAAAGAATAGCTGAGACAGTAAAACACAAACAACCGCTCACCAGTCTGTCATTCATACTGCACTTTATACATTTGTCACAAAAAACAGGTTACATTAACAATCTTGAAGGCATAAAAGAGAACATGCAGACGAAATCCAAAATCTGTGATTACACTTTAACAATGAGACAACAAATAACTGTAAAAGCGAGCAGGGAAATATGCATGTTTGTGTTTATCACGCACGCACATCTGCGTATACTACATGCTGATGACTGAGCTCGTGTCTGAGCATGTGTGATGAGGAGGGGTTAGGTGTTTCAGTAACTCTACCAACCAGTCAGTTAGCATAGAGTCAAAATAAACCAGCAGAACCACTGACACACGGCTGTTTTAGAGGGATTTAAGGGACTGACATAAATCAGATGAGTTTAAATAAATTAATTCTCAACCACTTGGAAACACTGTGGTTAAACTGGACAGCCAACTGCTATCAGTCTTGTCAAGCACTAGGTTTTATCAGCAAGCCACTCAAACACCAGTCAGTAAACCAGTCTGTCAGTAAACAGATCATTCAGTCCTACCTGCAGCATAGAGTGGAAGTGGCCAACAGGTCCAAGCCATACCAGAATCTCTGTGAAGCAAATTTGTACTATTCTCATCTCAACCAGTTGCAGGGCTGCTCGGCTGCAACTTCCAATCTGGTGGATTCTAAAATCTGGCTTGACACGCAAGTTCTGCTGTGGGAGGATATGTAAATTGTCTTGGACATACTGGTGTTCAATGGTAGTGGCTCTAGTAGAAGCCTGAATAGTAGTGGCTGTAGGTGGGTTGTAGCCTAAAAGGAAAATGTATCATTTTTGATATATTGTTAATGAGTTTACAGAAAAGCCTACAGAATCACAAGATGTCTCATTTAGAAAAGGAGCAAACAATTAAAGCCATTGATAAATTAAACTCCTAGAAAAAACAATCTATAGCTTGCTTCACATTTACTCTTGTTACCACAGTATGAGGCTACAGCAGGAATATTTATACTGCAGTGCTTATCAAAGCACATTTCGTAATCTACCAGAGCCAAACAAGCACAAACCATCCACTTCTACAGATTCTACCTTTTTGGTTCTGACTCGCACTGTCACTTATTTACCCTCTATAAGGTTGTTTCTTTACCTCCACCTTCCTACTGTAGGTTCATCTTCACACATCTTATTCTTGTGTGAGACACACACTCTGCTGCTTCCTGTGTCATACTGTCACTTCCTGGATATTCCTGCAGGCTTTGTTGAGTCATCATCACAAGTCACTGATGCCAGCTGAATTATATGATGACTAAAGAGAAAGTAAACGAAATCTGATTGACTAATTTCATGGCTCATTTCCTGTATTGGGGAACTAAATACTTTTCCAAAGACCTGTCTAAAAATTGTGACCTGCATCGGCATCTATCAGGTTAAAATGGGCTCAAAGAGTATTGACCCTGTGACAAAATCACTACTGTTAACATCAAAACACTACATTTTTTCATGTTGTGTTCAGGTCACGGTCAGATCACTTCACACGGATAAAAAAGGAAGAAAGAAACAGGGAGGCAGAAATCTAGAGACTGATCCAGGGAAAGTTGTTTCAGCACTTTGAACAGCTTGACCTGCAGCTGCCTCTTCAAATACATGCCTGTGTGTACATGCGCACAATGACTGCAAAAGAAGTGTAAAGGAGGACATTATGTACCTGATAACGTGACTTGGCACTCTTTAAGAACTTGCTGTATCAATAGTGTGTGCGTATGTGGGTGACCTGTGCACAAGTCTAACACACATTATTACATCCGGTCTGTGTCCATGGAGAGACATTGCACTGGTTTTCTTTTTTGCAGTCTTAGGGCATGAACGCCTCTGACTTATTCATCACATTATTACATCTTTTCTTGGTATTATTAACCTTTTTGTTACTATTTTATTTGTCATCTGTTATTGCAACTCTCCTTGATCTCCAATTGAGATACATGTATGCTGTGTAAATATATAGTTAGCTTTTCTTGTAAATCAGATATCTTTTTTCTAGAACTGCTGTTTGGTTTCTAGATCTTAGATTATTTAGCATTTCCTTTCGGACTCTCTGCAGTTTAAGAAACAACTAAATGGAGATTAGTTGGTTATTAGCTAAAGACTGAAAGTTGACATTTTTTTGGTTCAGCAGATAAAGAAGTCTACCGTATGGATTTGTGTGCACTGTTATCAAAAGTGAGCTCATACCGTAGGTGTGATGACTAAAGCTAAGTGTATAATGGCCACATACTGAACAGACCCTTGAGACTTTAATACAACAGATTAGTGAAAATCAGATTACAAATGTCCCTCAGTATCATCATCCAATTAAAACGCTACCATTGTGGCTATGATACTACTGGATTATTAGGTGGCTTGTTACAATCCATAAAGAGTGCTGCTATAACACCACTATATCATGTCATTATAACAATACAGTTAATAACTACAGACCCTGTCTCTCCGTTGAAGACTATCACCATGATGAACACATTAAAATGGTAATATTATACTGTGATGGTATAGGTTTGCCGATCGTGTGAAGTCAGTCCTCTGTTACTTCGATGGCTGCTACAATTTCAAGCGTAAAAGACAGGCGGAGACAGATCGGCTCTGTGTATTTGCTGCGAATGCTTCAAATTCCAAAACCTTCTGAATGACACACACATATCTGATTTACTTTTTGAACAATCTAAGTTAAGCGCTGCATTTGAACGGGAAGTTTAAACCATGAAACACATCATTTCACTTGTTGGCACTCCAATACACCACACTACACTCCTACAAAGCTTCTGGCCCCGTCTGTGAGTTTACCCGAATCGAGTTATGTTGTTTTTCTAATGACTAAGCAAAGAATAAACACACAGATTACTTTTCTGATTCATTTACTATTCTAATACAATACAGTGCAAAGCAGTATTCCAATAACAATCACTTAAGTTCCACATTATGCCCAAATTGGACTACATCTGATCCCAAAACCCCTCACACTGGCCGTGTTCTGTTGTCAGTGTAGCGTAATTTCCTTGCTGTGTTGTCATTTCATTTATCGCGAGAGAGCAGGTGCAGGGTTTTGGGGATGGCATATTTAGTTGTTTTCTGTAAATAGTGTAACTATTTATTTCATACTAATAATTATGTTGCCTCAAACACAAATGTCACACCACTTTTTAAAAAATGCATTAAACCATTGCTTGCTGTACTATTGGAGGTTCATGATAAATTGATATCAAATCATGCTCACTGGAAAACCCTGATTCAGTTGCACAACATACCTTCATTGGCTATAACCGCTACTCTGTTAGTTTTTTTATCCAGCCTTCATGCCTCGTCTCAGAGGGGCACGCTAATAAATGTATTGGGGGCATTATTTTGACTGCAACCCATTTTTAAATAGAAGCAGTTGCACCAGAGGACCTATAGAGTCACAAACCACAGTCAGCCATCTGCTGCTGCTCGCTCCCTCAGTCAGTAATCAGATTAGATATTAAGCACTACTATGTTGTAACACACCACTGCATAGACTTACACAAAACACAATAGCAACACAAACTCACACACACATAACCTTTACCTAAATACTGCATACAGCTTAATGAAATCCTATTAGAGAAGTAGACATGCCTACATTTGCCTTGGTGAGTGGATATTTTATTCTGTAAATACAGTTACATCACACATAAGTGGGAAATGGACCATATTTACCTGTTCGTCAGTAGCATTTATCAAAAGAGGTTAGTGTTAACGTAGCTACCAGCCACTATGTGAATGACAATCCCATGTAATGTACTATAGGTTGGGCTGAAGAAAATACTTTCTTGTTGTTTTGCTTAATTGTCTCTGACCAAGAAGTGGAAAAAGTTATGCTTTGTCCATTTCTGAAAGTACCTGACATTGTTATAAATACAGCAGATGTCATTGGCCTAAGCATCAGCTTGTGGTACAATGTTTCTACCATGAGACACCTTTTGATTATTTTTGTATTAGCTTGCATGGATAGATCTGACACCTGAGACCTTCATGCTAGCTGCTAAACAGCATTCTTGTGCATTCTGCCATTAAAACAAACAATATAGACAATAAAGGCCTTTATATATCACAAAAGGCTGTCCCTTGGTTGCCTGACTCTATAGCTTGAAAAATCGGATTTGGGACACTAAAAAATATAGATGTCACAGTACATAAAATTACTGTTTTAAAATAAGTGCACTGTACAGAACAGGACAAATTAAACCATTCCTCTAATTTCTACTCAGCATAACTGCACTAAATCCCCACATGCATGCCCTTACACTCTCAAATAGAAAAAGAAGATGAATCAAATCAACTAGGCCATGCAGGCAGCCAGGAGGGGAGCGGGTCGGCTGCCAGGTCCACCACCCACTCGCCCAGTGAATGACAGTCAGCCTGTTAAACCACAGCAGACTGGAGTTGAGCTCTGTCCCATAGCAGCAGCAGCAGCAGCAGCAGCAGCAGGACAGTTCATATCCTCGTCTGACTGGTATCTGGGTTACTGTGGTTAGCACAATCCTGGGGGAGCCTGGGCCTCTCTGTCTTCTTTACCATCCCTTTCTCTTCCCTCTTTCCCTCAGTTTCCAAATATATCCCCATCTTTATGTCTTTCTTTCCAAAGTTTTCATCTTTTCCTTTCCCTTCAAACAAGCCAAATCCTCTGTATCCTTCCCCCCTTCATCTGCAACCCTTCTCCTCTCCCCCTCTCTTAATCTCCTCCTGTCGCTCATCTCACATGCCTTTTAGTTCCTGCATTCACATCTACAATTGATCCTCCTGTCCTATTGAACCACCTCTCTTCCTTCCTCCCTCTCATCTTTCTCACATCCTCAAACTATTTCCCCTGCACTCCAGCACACTACTACACCCTCTCTTCCATCTTCTGCCAAGAATGCGCATTATCTATACATGACTGTCTAAATGTCCCTTCTATACAAATACAATGTTTTCGATGGCGTGCCAACAAAATAAATAAAAAGGACCAGCACCAAGAGTGAGTGTGTGTGTGTTCTGAGCTGTCGCAGTGACATCAGAGCTATCAGGGTAACTTATAACTACCAACTCCCCACGCTCTTATTCACCAACCTAATTACAGCTCAGTACAACTGTAACTCAAATGGCAAATGAACTGATTCACAGCCATAGTTCAGTTGGTTATTCAGACAAAGGCTTGAAGCAAATCAAAGCAAAAAAAAATCAAGTTAGTATGTTTCATCTTCACGCTGCTCTATTAAATCAAATGCTGTAAAAAAAATAGTTACATGGACTTAGTCATTCTGCATTGGACTGCTGGAAAATTAAAACAAAGTTTATTCTTGTGACAGACAGCTGGTCATGCAGCTCTTTGGCAGCTTTTTCCATTCTCCAGTGACAAACAGCTCACGCAGTTAAAGCTGGTTATGAGTTCTTAGGCAACTGGACCTCATCTGTCAGAAATAATGACAGACAGCTGAAACAGAGGACAGAATTTAGGAGACTTGTAATGTACTGTGACAATGTTACAATTCAAACCTCTCCCAAAGCCAAGGGTGATATGAAATAGACAAAGCAGTTATGTAACGTCAGATGTCGCAAAGCACAAAAGATACTGTAGCTCAGGTAAATTAAATCCAACCCGGGTGTGGAAATACTGAATGTTTAGCAGAATAAGAAGATGCATCCATGCAGAGTGAGAGATGGCAAACAAGTGCAGCAATTCATGAGGATGAAATGACTTTTATATTTCATTTTAAAAATACCAAGGTGGAGAAAGGTCCACTGTCCAAAGGAATATGTTATACATAATAAACAATGATGTGGTGTTTCTATTAGTACATACTTGGTAGGGAGTGCTGTGCGTAGATGCAGGCCCCCTTGCTCCAGCAGAGAGGGATGCAGCCGCTGTTCTCCATGTGTTTTGTAGGGGGGACTGTTCAAGGTCTGGCCACAGAGCCCAGACAAAACTGCTGGGCCCCAAAAACAGCATAGAGCCTAGGACAAGGACTAGGATACCCTGGCTTTTCACAACTTTTTCAAAAGTACTGGTATATAAGTGTGAATAAGCCAAGGAAAGTCCAATTGAGATATTCTAAAATGTCCCCCAAAAAGTTAGAAATTGAGACCTGCTGTGCTGGCAAGTGGGCTGTCATTGGTTATAGGGGTGATAGTATCCATTGTGCAACTTTTAGCCACCTCACAAGACAGCCACAGGAAACGCAATTGAAAAAAATAATCACAGATAGTGTCCCAGAGCAACTCCAGTGAAGCAAAGAGCCCACTAAAAGGAAACAGAAGATGTCAGATATCCTTTGTGCTGTAAAATCTGTTGACACATCAAGTATCGCCACAGGAGGTAGAGAATATACCAGTCCATGACGATCTATGCTTTAGCAGCAACTACACTCGACCGCTATCATCAGGAGCCAAGTCCAGTTGATAGAGATGGTCCAATTGTTTTCACCTTTAATCAACACTGAGATAAAGGTCTGACTTACATCCACAGTGGCCCAGCATGCACAATCTGTCCAAGTCAACGTTAATCTGGAAGTCAGACCTTTTTCTGCAACAAAAAAATAATTAAAAACCCTCATGCTAAAAACAGCTGAAGGTCAATAAAAAGTGGAAGTACAGTATCTGGTACAGTAACCCAAGCTACTGATCACAAGACTGCAAGTCACTCTGCTAAAGCTTGCTGAAACATCATATTACTTCAGCGGCTTGTGGTCCAGGTCGTAGTAATCAATCCCTCCAATACATGCCACGACCTTTAACCCAGCAAAATACCTTTACCATTATGCAATGTGAAAGGTAATGATCCCTGCAAGGAAGTTCATGGTTTTGCTCCCTCACATCAGGGACACAGAGCTCCTGGTGAGTGGAAATGACACTTCAGCAAGATGGAGGCCTCCCAAAAAAAGACATTTGATCCTGGCTTCTGTGGCTGGGGGATGATTTCTCTACCCATTAGACCATCCTGCAGTCCAATTAATCCTCACAAAATATCAAATTCAGTTCTTCAGTGTGGAGCTGCTTATCCAATTAATCAATCCTTGATGTCAAATTCAAATAAGGCGGCTTCCCAGCAGATATACATAAATCTTAACTCACAGGGTTTGGCAATGTACGTCAAACATCCAGGATGCAAAATAACACTGACATCGCTTGCTGGAAAAGTAAGGCTCCATATAATCAAAGTATAATTTTCAAAGAAAGGAAGTAGTTTTGTTCCGTAAATCCACAAAGTTGTCCAAAGGAGACGGCAGGATGGATGGCAGAAAGAAGAAAAGGAAACCGGCATCAGAGAAAAAAAGAGATGAAAATGTAGGACAAAAAGGGATGTAGAGAAATGGAGCACAGTGAGAGAGCGGTGGAAAAGAGTGACCGACGCAGGAGGGAAAAGGAGAGCAAAACAGGAGAAGGATAAAGACAGAAGAAGAAAGACGAGACAGGAAGAGACTAAAGGAGGCGATGAATAAGAGCAAAATGATAAAAAAATGAAAGAATTGAAAAGAATTAGAAAGAAGGAGAAATAAAAGACAGCGGGATGAAGAGAGAAAGCGGAGAAACTCCAGGGAGAAGCTGAGCCTCAAATCCTCCACAGCTTTTCCACAATGCTCTGAACCTGCAAGAGTTAATCAGGTCAAAGCAGGTGTCTGATGTCAGAGACACATAAAGTGATAGAGACCTAAAGAAAAAAAAAAAAAAAAGCCATGATGTGGAACCAGGCAGGATGGGAGTAGCACCATGAAGAGAAAATGATGTTGCAGGAGTTGGTTGGAGAGAAAAAAAAAAAAACGATGCAGTAAATCTGTTCCGAAGTCAGTCAGCTGTGTGTCGTTCTGTCTGGCTTCTAAAGGTTTTCTTCTGGAGCAAACATACTTCCCAATCTCTCTCTCTCTCTCTCTCTCTCTCTCACACACACACACTCACACACACACACACACACACACACAGTATATCCAACACAATCCTTGAGCAGTCGAAATGAGTGCACCAAAGACACAGTAGAGTAGGTATGTGTGGAAGCCAGAGAGACGGTGAATGTATACAAGAGTGTGCCTACCTGTGCATGCATGCGTGTGTGTGTGTGTGTGTGTGTGTGTGTGTGCGTGCGTGCAAAGCACACGTCAGCAAAGCAAAGGGAGTACGTGCGCAAAATACTCAAAGTGAGTGTGCGTATGTGTGAGCCAAGTGTTTCTCCTCTGCTGTGTTCGGTACAGGCTGCTGTGACCACGCTGCGAAAAAAGTGCTCACTAACAGGCAGAACCGGGGGGGGGGGAGTGTGTGTGTGTGTGTGTGGGTGTGTGTGTGTGTGTGGGCGCGCAAATATCTCAGAGGGGGAGGGGGTGTCGGGAGAAAGAGAGATATA
>JAVQJF010066561.1:0-17835 GCA_036023855.1 Gadopsis marmoratus | reverse complement strand
TTGCTCATGGTAGAATTGTTGGGTCTATACATATAGAGTTGGTCTAGACTTGCTCTATATTAACAAGTGCTATGAGATAACTCTGTTATGATATAGCGCTATATAAATAAAATTGAATTGAATTCTATAGCCAGAGGTGCTCTGCTTCTCCATCTGCTCGTTCATGGTTGGAGATGGAAAAAAGAGGGCGAACCAAACTGCCCAGCCGCTCTCTCTCTCTCCCCTCTCTTTTCTATGCAGCAGGTTCTCTGTCGGGAGTAATGAGTCACGTCAGAAGCTTTTTGCTTGCGGCGTCGCAGCCCGGCGGTAACGCAGGAAAGGAATGATGGAGGGAGAGAGAGAAAAAGGTAGAGGGAGAGAGAAAGAGGGCAACGAGTGTTCATCTGATCATGGACAGTTTTTAGGTTCTGCTCCTGGCAGATTCTCCATCTATCTGTTTCTGCTTCCTCCATCTGTCTCCTTCTCGCTTGTTGCTCCAAGGATGGAAAGGACAAGAAGAGAGGGCTGCGTGCATTTGATCATTATTTAGGCTCTGCCGCTGTCCTTCCTCTGCAGCGAGCTGTTGCCTGGTCTGTCCGTCCATCCTTCACAGTCCTCTGCTGGCGCTGGGTTTCAGCTTGATGACCCACTCTCCTCCATGGTTACTGTTGTACAAATCTAGAAGGTGTGTGTCGGGATCCAGGCAGTGCTCACCTGCCGAAAATACACAAAAAAATGACTAAAAGCCTTAGTTGTTGGGAGTTTTTTGCAGCTGCGAGATAAAAAAAGAGGGTTGATTTGACACATCAATTGTGGCGGCAACTAACAATTATTTTCATTATCAAATAACCTGCCAATTACTGTCTTAATTAATCTTAATTTGTTTGACCTACTGAATGTAAGAATGAGTCAGATATTCAGATTGCATCATTACATGTCTTGTTTTGTTTGAGCAACCATCAAACATTCTGAGTTTTCAGAGAAAATCATCAAATAGAAGCTATACGTTTTTGCTTGAAAAATGATTTTTTTAATGATTGATTAATCAATTATCAAAATAGTTTCCGATTATTTTTCTGTCGATCAACTATTTGATTAATCTGCAAATTCTTTCCAGCTCTAGTATCAATTCGGGACTTGTGTTTGTATCAAAGTGATAATAAGTCAACAATTTCAGGTACTAATGTGCAGGTTCAGAGGTTTAACATTATAAAGTTGAATTGATTGAATAAGTTGGTTGTTTTTTTCTTTACTGTGTCAGCACTCCTGTGAGAGCACAGACGTGTGTTAGAAGCATTTGTCTGCTCTGATAACTGCAGATGCACAGTTCATTACATAAGACCTCGCTACCCTCATCAGCTCAGTGAGCAGAAAGACATGCAGATGTCAGCACTGCTCCGGTCAGAGGAAATGGCCACTTTCACTTACCAATATTCCCTCCCACTTCGTACAGGGCACAGTCTGGATACGTCACCGTGCCGTTCCTGTTGACAGACATAACGCCTACGTGTCATCCTTATTTCCCCATAAAAGTAGATAAACATATGTCAACATGTAAATGTGCTGCATCTTTGTCAAATATATTTGTTTTGTGGTGAAACAGTTCGAAGCCAGACTCAATCAACTCACTAGTCATAATCTACTTACAGAGAAAAGTGGCAATGGTTTGTATGTTCAAGATAATTCTGAATGAAAAGGCTGAGGTTAGCATGTAGGCATTTGAACTGTAGTATCGTACCTTCGCATTTTGCCCTTTCCATTTTCGGGGCTGTGGATGGACTGGCGGTGAAACTGAGCGAGCAGGTCTGAGGCTCGGGAGTTGATGTTGAGCTGGAACTCCATGGTGCTGCTCACCAGATCCCTGACCTGGATCTTCACTGTACGGCACAGCTGCAGGGCAAGAATATACATTGCTGTAACAACTTTGGATAGTAAAACAATGATGTTTCCGCGCCGCACACCTTGATAAATTTGAATGACAGGAGGAGAATATTCAGTTTAAACAGTGAAACCGTCTGTTAAAGTTAGTTTTTCCAGGTAGAATCAGCATGTGGAGATTTTTGTGGATGATTATCAATACTAACAAATAAATCAGCCTGTTATAGTAATATATGGCATTTGCCCAGGTGTACTGTGCAGCACAGGTCTGCTGAGCCCACTCACCTCTGAGGAGTTTTTCTCAGGTTTATCGCGGCTGTCGGTGTGGATCTTCCTCAGCAGGTTCTTGATGCGCCGATCGTAGAACTGGTAGCGCCGATTACTGTTCTCATTCAGCTTACGCACCTGGCTCATGAGGAAATTAGGGATCTGAAGAGAAAATGATGCAACATTTGTGATGGTTATGTTTTCATGTCAAGAAATATGTTTACAATTCTTATCATAAGGTCAACTTACTTGGTTCTTCTGGAGCTTATAGCCAAATAAGGGGAACAAATTTTGTGTCAAACTGCTATTTCCAAAGCCAAAAATGAACCTTCAGCTTAACAATTTAATTGCAGTTTTTGCTCATATTTAATTTTCAACTTGTTGCTTGACAACAGGGATATGAAACACCAGGTGAGTGTTGCTTCATTACTCTTTATTACTAAGAAAACTTCACAGAATAACTGGTTATGAGCACATGTACAAAACCTAGAATGGCCTCTGAATAATTACATTATTACATTTAATGTTTCTTCAGTGAAACCAACAATCCTCTCCTCTTGAGGTTGAATGTGTGGGTGGGCCTACCGTCCAGAGCAGGTCCTGGTAGAGGATGAGGAGCCTCATAACATCAGCTGCCTTCTCCACGTGTCCTTTCTCTGCCCCCTCAGTCAGTCTGCTGGGGACGGCCTTATGGAGGAAGAGGTTGGGAGCCATGATGGTCGCTACGGCCCACAGGTTCATCCTGTTCCTCTTCTCCCTGGAAACCACCTTACTGAGGAACTCAAGGAGGAGCTAAAGGACACACAGATGGACACATGCACATGTGAAATCAAAGGCATTGAGACATTTTTTGTATTCATTTTGTATTCAATTGGATAGAACATGGAGTTTACTGCACATTCCACTTTTTATAGAGCTGAAAGACACTCTCTCACTTCCAACTGAACAATGCGCAATTGTTGAGAGGCCACTTATACAGAAGCACAAAATGGAGTAAAGTGAATTATCACAGCGGCTGAATCATCTGTAACACCTCTACTGAGAAGTATGCTAATGCACAGTAACTTTCAGCTTCCTCCGCTGGAGTCAAAATAATTAGTTCAGGTGGGTTTTTATGCTCCTGGATGCTATAAGCAGAGCTGACTGCACTTGTGATGGTGAAAGTGAGTCACGGTTAATGCAAGCCATTATATAACAGAAAAGAATGTTTAAAATGTGGAACAATGTAGTATTGGATTATGATACAGCGCTGCGGTATGTCAAGTTCCATGAAAGTGTAAATTGGGATGAATTTCTGACAGCCATAGGAAGCGCATGTGGGGCGTGGTGAAGAATGCTAAATATAGCTTTAAGGCCAGTTTAACACTTTTGGTGTCATGGCATAGTGAAGAAAGGAAGAAAAAGTAGCAATACCACACTGTAAATGTACTAATTAAAAATGTTAGTAAAGTAAAAGTACTTATAAAGTATTATTAATAATATTTACTTAAAGTATAAGTATAAGTCTTTTGCTGTAGTCAAGATGGAGCTAATTTTAAATATTTTATATATTGCTGGGTAGTTAAATCTACAACAAAACATCATAGTTTAAAAGCTCATTATCTGTTTTTGTGTGTAAAACTAGTAACTATGACTGGCAAATAAATGTAGCATAGTAAAAAGTATAATGTTTCCCTCTGAAATAAGGTGAAGTTCAAATCTGTACTACTCCACCACCAGACAAACACAAGAGAACCGGGAAGGATAACTGGTAAAATGTGTTTCTTCAGCAAAAATCGTGGAGTGTTCACCGGTTTTATTTTATCCTGACAGAGGAAACTGGTTTCATGTTTACGTGATGTTTACAAATCAGGTTACTGCCGGAAACCCAAAGTAATCTGAATACTCGAGCGCATGAAAACACAGTGAGTCAGTCTATTCCAAATGTGCTGAAATGAAATCTGTACATCTGTCTAGCGTGATAACTAGTTTTGTCTCTATTTATTGAAGTGCATTGTTGAAGTGAATAGGGGTGTGTGGGTGTGTGTATGTACCTTCAGTGTGTTCCTGTTGGGCTCAGGTAGCAGCAGGATGAGCAGGTTCAACATGTGGAGTTTCTGCTTCAGCTCTGTGATGTCTGAAGGAGGAGGAAGCAAAGGTAAGGTAGGATTAACACACACACACACACACACACACACACACAGACATCACACACACCCTTTTCATTTCCTCTGTGTTTGGCTAAGAATAATGTGATACCTAAAGATTAACGACACTGTGGCTGGTGGCCATTAGCTTTGTTAGCTTATGTCTCTGTGGTCGCACGTCGTTCATCACTTTGCACCGATTCTCCTCATTGAGTCATCAATCAGATTATATTAATATCAATCCAGCCTTTTATTAAAGGTGAAACTAACGTGAAAACAGCAGACCTTTTACTCTGCTTTGTCACTGTGCATGCATTTCGCGGCAGTGCAGGGACGCCTCTTAAAAACATATCAACTTGTTCATCTTAATGTGGATTTCTCAGCCGGAGCAGAAAGGATAAGCATCGCACAGAGCTGTCATCACGGTAAAGAGACTCAGGTAATTATTATGTGAACCCCACTGAGCTGTCTGGAAAAGTGGGCAGCAGATTGTTGAAGTGGTAGAGTGGAGGAGGAGAAGAGGACTTGTTGTGTGTGTGCCTGTTTTATACAGTAAATATCCAACATGCCAGCTACGAAAACACACTTCAATAACAGACCCATCTGGATACTGATATACTGTGTGATCCATCACAGGCCTGGTCATTATGTAATGATAGAGGAGCAGTGTGATTTGTGATGTGTGATTTAACATGGTCCTTAACCTGAAAAGGTCTTTTATCCAAACAACAGACTTTGTCTTGTATCTCTGGGTGTGTAAAGTATCTTGAAATCCTGCAGTAAATGTTCATTTGGGAATAGGAACTACGGCTGCTGGTCTTCATCATCATCTTAAACTGCTAAAAGCTGTAAGTAAAATCCACTGACTGAGGTTCACTGACCTCTGACGGCGCTGAAGGTGTTGAGGTACTCGGCGGTGAGCAGAGGAGCGGGCAGTTCCCGGATGAACTTCTTGAGCAGCGCCGCCGCGTCGTTTGGACTCACCTCGTCCCAGCTGACCCGTTCTGAGTAGAAGTTGGCCTCCAGGTGCTGCTGCAGCAGCTGCAGGTAGAAAACATTGACCGCAGATGACACAGATGAACTGTCGGTGTTAGGATCTGACAAACTCTATCCGTGAACTTACTATCAGTAAATCACACAGTAAATTTCAATTATTTCACTGTGATATTTTTTCATTGTGCATCTTGAAGACCAGTCATGACTGATGAATAATGGCTTTCGTGAGTGTATTTGTCACATATCGTTTTTTGAGCTGCTATTTAAAATCAGGAAGAAAGTATGGCGTGCTCGGCTAACAGCTTTGAATAAATATGTGATTTTCATGATCTCTGTATTTTGATTTAGGAAAAATAGTTTGGGAACAAAAAATACTGTTATATTGGTGAAATATTTTGGCCCACTAATTTCACCATAAAGTAATGCTGAAAAAAGTTGATAATTGTTGTACTTGATTGATCCATCCTAGCAATCATCCTCTTTTGTTAAGTGCAAAATGGCGCCCTCTCCTGTCTGCTCTGATATAATTGATTCCCGTCTGGTGTGTATGTGCTAAATTAAATACAGTATGATAAGGTGTATCTGGCAGCAGCAGCTGAAAAAACATAATTGATTTTGTCTCATTGGACATTGTTTTTCTAAATGTCAACTATAGTTAAACTCAGTGAAGCAGTTTGATTTTCCTCAATGCCGTTCAAGCATTTCTAACATTTTACAGTGTCGATATTTTGTCTGCCCTTTAGGCCGTGAAACTTTTTTTCATTTCCTTGCTTGACTTTAAACATGAGATTATAAAAAAAAAACAATAAACTACAAATAACTTGGTGCGGTTCCAGCTGTGAAAGAAATAAGAATAAGCGTAGAAATAAGCGTGGATCCAAAATCGCACCTTGATTCTGGACTGAGCTCCTGGAACCCGCAGGATCCCCTCCGAATCGACTCCTTTCCTCTCCAAAAATGACAACATCTGCAGAGAGAGAAAGACAGAGACATCAGCAGAGAGCAGGCGTCAGCAGATAAGAATCTCTCGCTCACCTCTGCTGGTTATTCTCAGTAACTGCTGCTACAGTCAGGGTGTGGTCAAAGCATTTCACATTCAGAGGACACTGAGATTGTTTTATGAAGGTTTGTTGGTTCAATAAAGGCAAAACATGTGCTGAACACATGCTAAACAAAATGTGGTTTAAAAGGATGAAACATGTTGTCTTATTGCAGGGAGAATGGCAAATCTGATAAAATTATAAAAACTAATGATTTATTAAGAGTTATTAAGATTATTGGCTATAGTAACACCTCAAACCCACACAAGGCACAGAAAGTATCCGAAATGACTAAATTCACATAAAAAGCATTTGGAATTATCTTCTGCAGACACTTCTTTTAGTGGTTGTGCATGTTTAAGTTATTCTTTTAAGGCTATTTAACACAGATGTTGGTTCTTACCGCCTGAAGGAAGAGAGGAGTCGAGGTGTTGGTCTTCATTTTCTGATCGTTCTCCAGCAGCGTGGCCAGCGGCACCCCGAAGAGCGTGCTCTCTGTGAAGGATGAAGGTATTGGCATTGGGAATTGTGTGTGTGTGTCCGTATGTCTACATCAATACTGCCATGTCAGTGCTTGAGTAATTCTGTGTACATAATCACTAACTATGGCTAACCAAATGTTAGGAATAGTTATGGCTTATTAATGTATCGCTAAAGAATAGATTAATAGCACTGGAAAGCAGACTTTCCAGTGCTATTATGTATAGAGAAGCAGGAACTATGTAAAATACTTAGTAAAGAGGCAGGAGCATATTTAGATTTCAAACATGGGAATAAAGCAGGGAAACGGGAAGAAATCTCTGCAGAAATGTGTGTGTAGAACCAGCCAAGTGCCAGTTTGAGTCATTTTCTTTGTCCTTTGATTCTGTTGGCTCACAATCAGAGACAAAGTGTGGGAACAGACAATGCATCAACACTGCATAGTTAAAAAAAAATAAAAGATACTAGCCGTCTACAGTGGGCCTATTTTCATGTGTGTGTGTGTGTGTTTGTTTACTCCTGTCCCGCGCGGGTGCTGCCTTACCTGGGATCTTCCTCTTGCCGGTTTTGTGCCTTTTGACCTCCAGCTCTAAGAGGTCGCACAGCGCCGTCATGTCGATGAGAGCCAACTGACGCACCTTCTTCATGTCAGCGTGGGAGAGATCCTGAATACGAGTCACTCCTAGACGGCACTTGGGGCAGATCACCCGCTGAGAAGGTGAGAGTGGAGGGAGAGTACAGTGAGCAGAGGGGGATTGGAGTTGAGAGTTGGGAAGTGGAGGTGAAGAGGTAAAGAGAGACAATGGGATAAAGAGCAGAGAGGAAAGGAAAGAAGAAGAAAATGGCAACAGTGTCATATCACTTACATAATAGTTATTGTGATTTACTGTCCATCGGTTTGTGTAATTCCCTTGGGTGTCAATGTGGAAACGCTATTTAAAAATCACTAATTCCTCCCTGTTGCATATTTAGCCTGAAACAGAAAAATTATTCTACTGGACTCTGTGATGCAACAGTTCTTCTTTTGTTTTGAGCTAATTCCCTCATTCGTTTATTCTGCTTAACCCTGTTATCTAACCAATGGCGGTGCCGATAAGAATTGGCTTAGAATAACATTGTGTGAGTGTGTGTATTAACAGGTTTACATGAAGATTCAAAGCCGGCCAGAGCCAAAGCCCCAAATATTTTGGTCCAAACAGAGACTGAAATATAAAGTGCTTTCTGTGAAAACCTCGCTGAAAATTTCTCGATCCCTACAGCCCTAAATGAGTTGCAACAACTTTTACTTTTCAATAAGTTTTAATACTACAGAACCCAATTATAACCACAACTACAAATTAAGCAAACCATGGACCGGTGGACCCAAGATGATGATTTAGTTGAGAGGGGAGGAAAGGCTGTCTGTCTGCAGGCGTAAAGGCAAACTTCTTTCAGCACAAGAACGTGAGAACATACAAAACCTTTGAAAATAATGGTAACTTGGTGGTTGCCTTGAAAATACAGTATGGTGACATTGTCAGACTCTAAGGTTGTATGTAAGTCTTTAAAACTATGTGATAGAGAGACAGGCTTTGGACACTTTGTCCTGCGAAACAGAAGGTGCTTGTAACTGCAACATGAATGTACAGTCAAAGGTGTTTGTGGTAGTGACCACTGAGTGACTTATTTTATTTTTAACCTTGTCACTGACAATGGCTCAAAAACAAAGATGTAGTTCCATCCTAGTTCCATCCTGGTACATGAGCAAACTGTTAATAGGGCTTATTATTCATCATGTATGCACTTTCACCTTCCCCAAAACTACGTGATTCTATTCAAATCCTCTTTTCTGTAAATAGATTTCAGATGTGCTTTTATGCCCACCAAAGAAATGAATGCAGGAAATACAAACACTGAAGCACAAGTCGGTATTTCTCTTTTATGCCCCATTTGCAAATTATCTTCCCATTTCGTGACATCACTGGAACGTTTCCAAAAATTCCCCATTTGAAATAACATTTTAAAAACTTCCAGAGTTTTCCGGAAGGCAGTGGGACCTACAGTCACTCTGAAAAAAAGAGTAAGGAGAGTAGGAAAGTGTCTGGGTGCTTACAGGCAGGGTGCCATCCTCTTTTCTGCGCTGGCTGTTGTTCTGCGACAGTTTGGCCTGTTTGAGGAAGATGACGGCCTGTTCGCAGTAAGCCACGTCTGTGATGAAGAACTCCTCTTTAATAGCACCTCGCTGATGCTCTGCTGTCACAACTGAACGGGAAACACATAGCACACACACCCACACACACACACAAACTCTGATCTATTAGTTCACTTGAGGAAGTCCACTGTAGAGATGTCACAGAAAATAAAATGCGACTGCACGCTACACAAGGGGACAAGAGGAAAAAAAACTACCACAAATATGAGGAAATGTACCCATGCCCTCCTTTTATCTCTTATCTAACTCTACTATGTGAAAAAGAGAGAAACAAATCAGAAAAAAACATTTTGCAGAAGTATCTGCTTTTAACATGTTCAGAGTCAATACTCAGAACTGCTCACATAAGAAAGTAAGAACAACTGACTACAGATGTCATTGTCAGTATTTACTGTGGCAAATGTTGATCTATAACAGTACGGCACTCCCTTTATTGTATCTAAGATGTGTATATTTCCCTGTTGTTGTTGCCAACTTGCTGCATGTTTTCAAAGTTAAAACATTAACACCTGAAGTACAAGATTTACCTGCTAGTAAACTTCAGGAAAGCACTAACTTTTTTGTGAGGATTGCTTTAACCCTTAATATTATTCAAAAATATTGCGATTCGGTAAGTGAACTCAGCACTGCGATGGAGAGGGACTTTCTCCAGCGGCAGCATGTAGAGACAAGGAGTTATCCGGGGATTAATCTGAATCAATTAGACAATAGATAACAAGGCTGTGGCCTGATCCCGACAGACAATCCCTCAGCAGGACTTCCAAGTTCTGCTGCTCACCTGACTTCTTCTGGTATGTTTTTTTAAAGACACATGAGGACGTTAATTTGAGGTTAATCCTGGGAATAGTTTGCAAGACGATACAATGATGGAAGTACATGAGTGGTTACAGTTCTGAAGTGAAGTCTTGTTTTGACTCATTAGATTATTAAAACAATTAGCAGCCAAGTGTTGTATCCCTGCTTTTGTTAAGAAATGTGCATTAACCTTGCAAGTTTGCATTTTGGCTTACTGTAATGATACTAAGGTATGCAGCTCTTACCTGATAGTGGTGTTTTGGCAACCGATGCCATGCTGTGTTGGGCAAGGTCTCCACTATGATGTGACTCGGGCAGAAGGGCCTGGGGAGAAAGAGCGTTTGTTGACATGTCACAAACACTCATACAACACTTTCTGTAAGGAATGTTTTCTGCACCACTGGGAATAGAAGAAGAAGCGTTTCCTTTGATAAAGGACTGATAAGGATCAGAGGAACAGTGTCTCTATTCCCCTCTCGGGGCTGCTCAGACAGACAGTGGGGGGGGACAAAGCATGGCCTTTACATGTGATTTTCCTTTCTTGTCACAGGTTAGAAACCTCTGCATCGAACAAGACAGAACAAAACACTGGAACAATAGAGCATCCTCACTGAGTCCTGACAGTCAGCAGGGAAATTAGTATTTTATATTTAACTGTATGCAGCTTTAACTCAGACGCACTCTGCTTTCTGTAAACATGTTTAACCCTGAGACTGGAAATAGATGCAGCGGACTCATTTGTCCATATCAAGGAAAGCTGAGTCTCTAGGTGATGTATGATACATATACAAGATGTAATACATGCTCTGCATTTTGAACTGCATTTACATTTAGAACCCCATCAATTTACAGCATGAAGTGCCTCTGCATTTTCATTTGGGCCAATGTAAACAAAAGACATAGAAAGTTGTTTCAAGTCACTCTCATATTTTCTATTTCAGTTTGTTTCTATTCTCTATTTGTTCATACAACATCTGGCTCACTTTTCTATTTGCAGAGCATTTGCTTTTCCTTCTCCACCGGGATGTCAGAGGTCATGGTGAGTGACAGGACAACTTCCCTTAGACCAGCAGGCATTCAGGGGTTTAAATCATTCAAAACGTTTTAGGGCACTTTAAAGTCCGACGGACCTGAGCAATGGGGGGGTTGAAGACGTCACGGACGTCACGCGGCGCCGATTTGTTCCTCTTGCGGAGGGACAGAGTGTAGGAATCCAGTCGACGTTGGACTGCCTCAGCCTGGGTCCGGGTCAGAGTGGACAGCAGCACCGCGTTGTCTACATCCTCGCTGTCCTCACTGATGAGGTTCGACAAACCGGCATCGGCCAACCACTGCTCCTCCTGTTCGCCCTCTGAGACACATACATAACACAGACAGTGAAAGATCCAAACAGGCCACATGGAAACACACAGGAACAACAGCAACAGGATGCAGATATAACACAGTTTAAAATTCAGAATGTTATAATACTAAAGTGTAATTTTGATGTAATATAATTTATTAATCTTTGACTAGATGTCAAAGGGTTGCAGAAGCTTTTCATAAATCCAGTACTACGTTTGTGCATAAAGTCCCTCCTCAGTCTGTAGTAACTAGTATCTAGTTTCACACCAGTAGTTTACTAAATTAAAATTTAAGAAATGTCTTAGCTAGTAAAGACTTTAGTGATGTGAAAATCGGATGCTGGGAAACATCTGTAGCACAGACCAGTCAAAAACAATCGACTAAACAGGAAGTCCCTTTAGCACCACAGGCTGTAACATACAGTAACTCCCAAATTTAATAGTTTATATATTTAGAGGGGTAAACAATATAAATTATAAACTGCCAGTATTTTGTAAAAGCAGGTGTGATTTTGTTGGTTTATATATATACGGTATATAAATATATGCATAGGTTGAGAAATATGTATGTTTCAGAGGAAGTAGTATTAATGCAGTTTAGAATGTGTGGAAAATAAATGATGTTACATATGTCATTTAGCAAAAAACATGGCGTAAAGTTTTGTAATTTGAGGATTTTGAGCATTTTGATCAAGTCGAGTCAGGTCAGACGTGGCAACCATTACACCTGGCAGTTAAAGAGTGTAAATGTTTAGTAACTTAATTTACTGATGTATAAATCTCCATTTTGTAAACTCTTTGTAACATAATAACCAGATTAACTCTGAAAATCAGAAGGGCTGGTGCAACCGGAGGACACTAAATACAGTTGTTAGTAAGTTGTTTAAATTTAATAAGAAAAAACATGAAATTGTTTCCCCTCTTATAATAATAATAATGAGGCACAGACACACATACGCTTACACACCAAAATCCAGACTTCAGAGGGTTTACTCATTAGTGGAAACTTAATTTAAAACAGTGTTTCTGTTTAACATAACATCAAAAGGATCTATTAAAAGGGAAGAATTAACACAATCAGATCATTTGAAAAGACATCATAAAAGAGCATTCACATCAAGTCAGCATTCATGAAGGGCTATTTGGCTTGTGGACATAAAACACTCCCTGCCACAGAGTGTTTGATAGTGTTGTCATGGTGATGAGCGCTACTTTGCCGCATGAAAGAAACCTGATATGTTGCCATGGCAAATGCATCATTTCATGGAGGATCTCAGTGGCAGCTGTGTTAAACATTGACGGTTTCTAATTCTATCACATAAACTCATGATGACTTCTATCTAAGCTCTTTGTATTCATTCTTAATCTGTCAGTGGAGCATTTGCAGTATTTACCTTCTGACTGTCTGGAGTCTCTCCTGGTGCGGTCGAGGTCTGTGTAGCCACTCCCCTGACGGATGGTCTCCACCTCACTCCAGAACGAGTCCAGGCAGAGTTTGTCAGGTTGCTGCTCCTGGTCCTGGGGGGATGGCGCGTCTGTGCTGTGTGTGTGTTCAGCGGCTGCCTGGTCCTGCGGGCTGGCCCAGGGCTCCACGCTCATCTCGGTGGGGCTGGGGTTTCTGGTGCAGACATACACACACGTAAAGAAATCACACGCATGCATGCAAACGAACGAGCAGAAACACAAAGACACATACGAACACAGAAGACTGAGGCGACGCGGGGATGATGAATCAGCCAGGAGAGCCCAGAGAGAAGGAAGGACAAAAGGAGTGGGACGGAGGGAGGGCCGGAGTGAGGAGAGAGATGGCGAGAGCGGACACAAAGGGGGGGTCTCTATTGTTCTTGCAAAATGTGGGCTGGAGGCATAGCGTTCCGTAGGTCCACTAGATGGCACTGTAAGAATGTGAGTTTTCCTATGGTTTACACCCCTTCATCTACCAAAACAGATACATGACTATAACCCACTAATAATGAAAGACACAATATGCAGCAAACAATTATTTTCCAAACACACAGCCTTTCCTGTGAAGGACTCAACGGCAGAGGATACTGTTCTCTCCAACAGCAACGGCGCACATTCGGCTGCAGTCACACTTGCACCGCCAAGCACTAAATTGTGACCTAGTGATCACAGACACAGGAAGTGGTCAGCTGACTCACTCTGACAGTGTGTGGTTCAGTCACATTCTTCTAGTCAGCAAATCTCAAGAGACATACCAAACCACACTAGTCCATTTCAGAGGAATGCCAGGTGGCTTATCATGCCAGCATGAATGAACAATGAAATGATAAAAATACCCATCACAGTCAGCTGAAGCCAGATCAGACCCGGTTTGTTCCAGATCAATGCTTTGGTGAGTTAAACCAGCTTCATAGCATCTGAGAGTGGGGTTGGGTTGGGGACGGGGGGCTGAGATGACAGGAGTTGTGAGTTTCAATACCTAATTCAGCGAAAACCTCTTATCTAAGACACGGAAATAGAAAATAGTAATGGTCAGTTCTGTGTAGGGCCATATACTAAACATGCTGATATTGACTTCTCGTTGAGTAATATAAGACCATACACAGACGAAAAGAGAGATATAAAGCAACAACCAACGCCAGTGAATGTGGCTGGAAAAGAATCTAGTGGGATGAAATCACTGTCTTCTTGACTGATATGCAAGTGTGCCACTATATCATAAAACTACACTAGAAGTACTTTTTCATTGCATCTAAGCCTTTAAATTAACTGTCAAACTGTAAGTACAATGGGCCATGCTATGTACGGCGTACTGGATTGGTATCAGCAATGATACCAACATTACTGACATTACTGAAGGCATCGGCCAGATTGTTTAAAATGTTTATCTTTATTTTATCTTATTTTACTTAATTGTATCTTGTTTTACTTATTTTTATATTCATATTTTATTGCTCCAACACACCACAGCAAATTCCTATATGTACGTACTGGCAATAAACCTGTTTCTGATTCTGATTCTGAGAGATCTGTCAGTTATTATTCTGATTTACCAATCAAGTGTTTTGTCTAGAATATGTCACAAAATAGTTGGAAAATGCCCATCGCACCAGAGCCTACCTAATGTTCTGTCTTCAAATTGTTGGTTTAGTCCAACCAGAATACCAAAACCCAAATATATTTAATTTACATTGGTATAAAACAGAGAAAAGCAATTGTTGTTGACAGATCTTGTGTAAATCAACTAATTGTTTCACCTCTAGATGGATTCACTTTGAATATTGGTTTTTAGTCACATTAAGATCATTTTTATAAACTGACTGTATAAACTGAGTGTAATTAAAATTGGGCATACCTAAATAGAAAGTTTATCTCCACTTATAAATGATTTAAATGTCTCCACTTATAAACAAGAAGTGATGTGGAATTACAGACAGACAGATGGTCTCTTATCAGTTCCGCGCAGATTTTAAGTAGGAAAAGAACATATAATATCTGCTATCTGTTCAGTACTCAACATCAGCCAGTAAGTTGAATTTAGATATGGGGAGAGAAAATGGGGTATTGTTGCATTCCTAATAAGCATTATAGACATAATAAAGGCTGTTATTTCCGTACAACATCTGGCTCACTACATCGCGCTCACACAACTGTCCAAAGCCCCAACATGTGCTCACAACCTGCTACATTTTAGGAAAAAATACATCAGTCCTGAGAGATCAGAGGTCTGCAGACAGCTGACTGACAGCAGCAACATCAACTTCAGTGAATGCCACAAGAATTCAAATTAGATTAAAATTATGTGAAAATATCTAAGAATTACTTTGACATTTAAATGACTCAAGATCACAAGAGAAACTTGTTTATATCCCACAAATGGTTTTTCTGGTAACTACCATACAAGTATCGTATGTAAAATATCAAACTGCAATTTCCCCACTGAGGGACAAATAAAGGAGTATCTTATCTTAAACCTCACGTACCACAACTGCAGCGGCTTTTAATGACATGTTTATGTTATCTACACAACTTCACTTCAAGCACAGACAACACTTTCTTTCACCAAAACATTCATGATTTCGATCCTGCAGATCCAGCTCCGACTCCTTCTCATCACACATACCTGGCTTTTTCCTTGTGGGAGGATGGCTTCACGCGCTTGCTGCTTGCTGGGCTTTGGGAAGGACGGAGCCTGAAACGGATGAACCTGGTGCGTGGAAACTGCATGGTGGACCCGATCATGCTCACCACTACCTCCTCTCTGCCTCCCATATCCACTTTGCTAAAGGAATCCAGGAATTGCAGTCCAGCACAATACCTAGCTGTATCCAGTCCAGGTGGTTGGACACCATGCGAGTGCAAAATCTGTCCGCTGCTTCAGTGTCTTTGTGCAGCGAGCAGGACGTGATGTTGGTAGACTTTCCTGAGGCTGTGTCGTGTGCTTGTGAGCTGAGTGGAACTGGAGCTGGAATGCAGGAGGGAGTGACGATTCCCTGAACATCAACACATCATTCACACCTGTCGCCTCCCACGCCACTCTGAGGTGACACGCCCTGCTCGCATGCCTGATGGCCAGCAACTTCCTCTCTTGTCATAATCGACAAAACTAGTTAGGAACTCTTTGGCTGTAACACAATGACAGTCCTCGTTCTAGTCCAGTGAAGGTCTAACGGATGTAAACGAGTGTAGGCTGTCTAACCTTAATGTCCACTCACATGTATAAGACCTCAGGCACTTTATTGGCCTTTTAGTTTAAGCTACACAACTCTACTTGACCTAATTAATCAAGGATTCTTTGTCGAAAAGACAAGGCATGTTTTCACCTCTTTGCATTGTTGTTGTCACTGTGCCAGTTAAGACTTAAGCTAATCAAACGGATCAAACTGTGTGTGTTGCGTCACCTCAAATCAAAAAGGACATTCTTGTGGTGTGACAGCTACTGATGTGGTATGTTAAATCAAATCATGCCTTATATGCAGAAGACAGCTACTTATTGCACCATTCCTGTTGTCACAACTACCATGCTAGTTCAACCTCATACCTGAGCTCGAGTAAACACTTGACATAAATAACTGCCAGGTGGATGTGGTGGATGTGTATGATGAGCATGAGGCAGTGAGAAAAGAAGACAGCAAAAGAAGTGCAACAGGTCTGTCAACATTGCCTGTGAGCAGCACAGTAGTACCCCCCACCACCACCACCACCACCCCTCACCAAGACATTCACTCATCGTCGCGCTCTCTTGTCATGCTGATGACAGCCTACACTGTATACCAGCTAGGGTGCAAACAGGTTTAGGTGAAAAGTTTGACACTTAGGTCCTTTAATTAAACCTATTAGCCTGTACCAAGTTCCCACATTTCACCAAAACATAGATGCGCATTTTTCAAACGTCTGCCAACAGCATGACCTTGTTTTGTCCATTGTAACAAAAGCTTCATGAACAACTTTGGGAATGCATTTCCATAGAAATTAAACTTAAAACCTGTGGTGCATCTTAAAAGGAAGAGCCCAAGCAGTTACTTCAACCTCTACAGTTTGTCATAAAAGCTTTCTATCTAAAAATGTATCCGAAATAAAAGGTTTCAAACTCCTGTGCCAGACTCATAACAAGCCAGATCATAATAAACTAAAATCAAAAAAAGTATGCCAGTAACCTCGCTATGGAGTAACCTCAGACAACACATTATAAAGAGGAATGAGGAAAGCTTAGAATCTATTTCTCCCGGGCTTCCTTGTTTTGCCTCAAGAACTGAGAGAGAAAGCAGCATTGTCTTATTTTTAAACCTGCTTATAATGCAATTCATCTTGCCAGGAAGTTATAAAGCTCAGCCACAAACCTAAGCACATGCTATTTTTGTAAACAGACTATTGAAAACAGGGACTACTGAAAACGTCAGGGCGTTGGGCTTGTTTCTTGTTGAATGGGCCTCAAATGAACACAGAAAATCAACAGGAAACCATCCGCTCTGAGAGGAGAATGGACAAAATGTCAAACTGTTGTCTTATGTTTATACTAAGCATTGTGGGAAATAACACAAAGTAACCCCAACTATGGTCAAGGAATACAAGCATCTCATGTGAAAAGCAACACAGTGTTTAATCCTTATGGTTGAATTCCATTGCCTCTTAGCCTCTTAGCTTGCAGACAATGCAACAGTTTGCTCATACAGCCTTTGGAAAGTGTTTCTTCTCAACCCATGTCACAGCAAGTGGGATCTGTCCTATGATATAAGAAAATCCTAAACACAGAGATTATTAATTGATTTTTTAATCACAGCGAATCTACAAAGTCCCTAAAAAAAAAAAACAGAAAACATGGATACTAGAAATAAACAACAAAATCATTGCACTGACTGGCCAGTAAAACCAGTTCAAAGATGTGTGGATTCACACAAGAAAACCGTTTTAACAACCTTGCTCAGCACCCATAGTACCCCACGTTAGTCTAATAGGAGTGGAGTAGCTTAATCCACACGAGCTTCAAGTCCCAACAGCCCCTGAGTCCACAGCAGCAGCAGAGGACTGATCCTACCTGGCCTTGGCCCGCGCAATGGCTCTGCCAGAGAGCAGCAGCTGGGCCGCCGAGGCACTTCTCCCCCACGGCATCCTGCTGTTGTCCCCCCAAACTGCTGCAAGCTGTAGGAAACAGCAGCTGCCTGCCCCTGGCAAGCTGTTTCCTTGTAATCTCTTCAGTGCACAAACACATTCGAACAAGGACAGTCTCACTGTGGTGGTAGGCACGTCACTACATCGCATCCTGGGGTAGGAAAGTA
>JAVQJF010066548.1:0-14943 GCA_036023855.1 Gadopsis marmoratus | reverse complement strand
CCCCCCCCCCCCCGCCCCCCCCCCCCCACCCACTCCTTTTTGTTGGGTTGTGTGGGGGGGGGGGGGGGGGGGGGGTGGGGGCCGCGGGGGGGGGGGGGGGGGGGGGGGGCAGAGGGCTGGCTATGATGCCAGAACTAGCACTTCGGGTTGGAAAAAAGGGGCCTTTTCGTCAGACGTGCAGCGCAGACAGACATGGCGAAGGGAAGGCTTTTTGAAAGCGTAGTCCAAGAGCAACAGAAAACACTCCCCATTGACCGTGTGGTCAAAAATGGGTGTAGAGGGAGAGACGGCACCTGGCGTGTCGCCCGGAGAGAAGGAGGAGCAAATATACCCGCCTCGGCCCGCAATGTGCCCCCCCGCTGCCAGCTGCAAGCAGAGGGTATATGTTAGGAGAAGACAGAGATAAAGCAGGGGAACAGGTAGAGCCGAGAGGGAAAGACAGGCAGACAGATAATAAGAGCATCAGTGAGAAAGACAGGCAGACGGAGAGACGGAATCACGTATAAAAGCGCCAGGGAGGAGGATACCGAGAAGCATGGAGGGATATCATGAACAAGGTCAGAAAGACGCCGCTTGGAAGAACAGGAAATGATACAGGATATATCCTCTCTGTCTCTCTCTCTCTGCACTCTCCGAGGCCTGTGCTGTAAGTGACAGCGCTGCAGAGGGAAGTTGACATTGCTGAAGTATGAATTTCACCCGTTTGTGTTTTGCGGAAAACACGGAATCGAGGCTGTCTGTCTGGATCAGGGGCTGGGGCCTTGACCCCTGAATGTCCCCTCCGGAGCAGACGGCAGAGTTTTATTGGCCAGTCAGATTCAATTTATTAAACACAACGCAACTCTATTCTCAGCTTTTGAGTTAGTCTTTTGAAATGTGGTTGTGATATGCATTTGGACATTTTTTGTGGCCACTGATGGCCTCTTACTTTACATACATGCTGTTTTCCTCACAGCGTTTTATGATAAACTAGCATGTATGATAACCTATAATACAGATGCTTATATGACAAAGTATATGTTTAAATATATTTTATGTTTTAACCCCCTGTGATACTTTTTATCTCAGAATGAAACCAACATGTAGAGAGACAAACACAACTAGGGCAAATTCCTCATATGTACGGGTTGTTTGGAAAGTAACAGAAGAAGTTTGTCTGAAACAAGACAAAGAGATACATGCTTTAACAATGTGAAACGAATGGAAATATATCACTTATGTGGCTTGACTCTGGCAAGACAGGACTATCTGAAACACAAACAATACACATGTAGTATGCACGTTTACATGTCTGCATACATATGTATATTTGCACACAGATACACACACTCTCACAGAACCGTAGGTAATACAATATGCTCAGCTATGGAGTGGTTGGGTACAGTGAGACTGTCCTGTAATCAAAAGAAACAGCGTCCTACAATAAAGGCTGTTTTGAAATGGTCTGTTGCCTAAGGGATGGATCCCTCTGTTGGAATGAGGAAGAGAAAATGGACACTAAACCGTGTGTCACAGAAAGAAAAGAAAAGAATAAAGTAGAACAGAGCGGCTGGCTGTACAATCTTAGCGACATTGTGTTGTGTTGAGTTGAGATCTCTTTTCTGTTCTTCCTTTGTCTCCTTTTCCCTTCTCCTCTCTTCTATTGTCTTCTCTTCTCTCCTGACTTTGCAGGTTGCGGTGTGTTTGTGAGTCTCCTGGGCGACATCCATCAGTTGAATGGATAGAGGCTATGCAACAGCAGCACTACAGCGAAAGGAGGGCAGGGCGTATTCCCTTTCCAAAATCCACAGAAACACCAGTCTGGAATCAATCTGCTATCACACTACTAGCCCTAAAGCACACACAAACGCACACATTTTAATCTTTAACCCGGGTGAGACTGGCCCGTGCTATTTTTCATCCCTGTAAGTTTAGGCGTCGTAATGTTGTATCAGGTCTGGGATATGGTTCTCCGCTACATCTCTGACTTCACCTGCTGCTGAAGCTCTTTACCAGAGCACTGGGAGTTAACTGCTGCCATAAATAGTCAAAGGAGTGTGTGCAGCGATCTGCAGGGCAACGCAGGGCAAAGATATATCTGGCAGGAAAAGAGCAAATCTCCTCTCCATGCTACCTGCTGTAAAACTCACGTTTTAGAGCTTAAACCTTCAGATCAGAGACAAGTAAAAAAAAAAAGGGAATAAATAAATACAGTGAAACTATGTGAGGTGTGTCTACGGCACACTTAATTTGATTTGCCAGCGACTGTCTCAAAAATAGATTGCACATGGACAGAGCATTTACAGCATGACATAAATCAAGTCAGTTCAGAGTGGAAGGGTATCAAAATTCATTTTTGATCTAACTTTTTTGAGGCTGTCTAACCAAAAATTATTTATGTATGTTTTTGTATGCAGTGTGTATATAAGGACAGTTTGACATAATTACTTGCAGAGCAGAGGTGGAGATATAAACAGAATATATTCAGAGGCCTCATTCAAACATGCTGACATGTTGTTTCCTCTCACAGTCATTTGCAATAATATCCTCCTTAAAAAATGTTGTATCATAAACAAACGTATCAAGCTTATTTAATTTCTCTTCCCCAATGGAACTAACATAGCAAAAGTATTTAGTTTCTTATTTTCTCTGTTGTGGTGTAGTGGTTCATCTTCTCATGTGTAAATCCACTCTCTTCAGTAACAATTTTCAAAATAAATCATGCTTATGATTGCTCTCAAGAGCACTGATTAAAAAACCTTCTGGTGTCAGTAATATTTGCAAGTGCAAAATGTTGCTTACAACACAGCATGCATGCTCACTATGACAAATGAGAAAGCTAGGTTTAAGTGTAGACATGGACATGTGATAGAAAATGACTAAAAGTGAATGTTCTGTTAGCAATCCCTACAGGCTGCCATGTTTAGTACACATCTTGATATGAAAATGTCAGCTGGAATGAAAAAACATTTCAAACATTTCAACGTTCTCAGGGTCTGACCAGCAGATGGGCTAAACATGCAAAATTTGCTGTGCTTGGTGCTTTACGAAGCACAATGGGTGTCGTTAGAGCTGAAATAAAATTTCATTATGAGCTGTTTTTTTGTGGAGCGCTCAAAAGGAAAGCTCATGGAGTGTCCAAAGTGGAAGAAGAATTCATCCTCTGGTGAGCATGAATGTGCTTAGAACATCTGACGGAAATCTACCCATTAGATTGATATTTCGTTTGTACAAGCAGAAGTTTAGGACTGATGGTGGCACTAAAGGGAAGGTATGAAAGCTTAATCCACTGGAGATCACATATATTCAAAGCACATATAACAGAGTTCGTACGACGAGTGAAGAGTAAAATGCAAGCACGTTACTGTAAATGCCAGGAGACAACAAACAAATATGACGACGGGATCATTTTGAAAACATAACCGTTAAAATTAAACATTTTCCAAAGCATTTGGAAATCTGGGAATCATCGAGTGTTGGAAGTATGACCAACCAGCCAACATCTCCAACATTAGCCATGAAACTAGCAGGACAAAATAGATTTTTAGGAGGCTAAAAACTACTATTAAAGAAGAACTATTAAAGGCATCTGTGGCGGGTTTATTACTAAGCAAAATCCGACTTATTCACCATAAAAGAAACAAAGGCGATTATCCTGATTGACTGATGACTATTAGTGCCAAGCCAAAGTGAAGAGTGCACTCAGGTCAAAGATGCCTCTGTAAAGCCCATAAAGAAGAATTATTGTTTAATTCTAAAATGCTCTATACCAGTGCAAGCTGGCTGTGACTCCAGTGCCATAACGCTCCAGTAAATGAACAGACAGCATATTGTTCCTCTGTGGCTCTTTGCTGCCTCACCTCTGCCTCTGCCTGCTTAATTAAAGGTTAATTGCGTAGAATAAGTATGCACCTCCTGCGAATGCTCCACATTTCTCTTTCCATCCTCACAGAGCCGGTTCGTGTATTGGCTGGGGTAGGATATCTGGAATTTATCAACTTGTTCAGGAAATGAGAGCCAAGCTTTTCCTACCTCAGTGTGTGAGCAGGTACAAAACCAACATATGGGAGTGTGCATATAAGTGTGTGTTCGCACATAGGCATGTACACACACACACAGAAGAATTCAGCACTCCCTTCTTCATTTTTAATCAAGAATATGATCCCTCATCCCATCTGGGTTTTCTGACTTGGTGGGCTGCAGCATGCACACAACAACACATACGTTTATGAAAGAGCTAAACACACACACACACACACACACACACACACACACACACACACACATACATATGCAAACACGGATAGACAATCTGGTTGCGGAAGCTGAGACCACCAAATGTATGCTGAGATTTTGGCCTTAGCCATCGCAAAGAGCAGATGGTAGTACTCTTGTATTCGACAGGCGTAGCCCTTGTAGCAGCCACTCTGACACACACACACATACAGGAACTAGTTTCCAAAAACAATTGATCTAAAAAAAAGTACCACACAGGCAATGCAGTTGACATGTAGTGGGAGAGAATGGAGCCCTGGCATAGTACAATATTATATTATTATCTCAGTCAGAGAGAGTGTGTGTGTGTGTGTGTGTGTGTGTACGTGTGTCTGTCTGTCATCTTGTGTTTTTATTCTTTTTCAGGTTGATTTAGTCAAGTAAATCCTTGTCCTACTGTCAGGATTACTTACTTATCACATCATGATCCCCTCAGCTCACTTACTGAATTGGCCTGTGTGTGTGTGTGTGTGTGTGTGTGTGTGTGTGTGTGTGTATGAGGACAGAGGTCAATAAGATAACATTTGGTGGACCACCTGCCAGGAAGCTCAGTTTGCTAAATACAAAGTCTCATCTAACCGTGTGTGTGTGTGTGTGTGTTGGAGTTGGGGGGTTTACCGTACACCTGAACAACTAAGGTGCAAAAGTATTTGATTACACATAATATTATGAACCGTGTAAAGAAGAAGACGCACAAAACATGCGAGCTGTGAGTTTTTTACCACTATAAGTAGATCACACAGACATGTGAACACGCATCAAAACCAGACACAAAAAACATATTCTTTGCACACACACGTCCACTCATCCATCTTTTTTTGCTACACTGCCTTAAATCCTAACAGTGAAGACCTAAATCAAGCCAAGTTAGATAGACCAGTTTCTAAAAGCCTTCCATCTTAACTAGTTCTCAAAGGCAGTTCCCATCCTAAGTGCCACAGATGCCTTAGGATGGGAACGCACAGCCGCACATCACCTTTGCATGTCATTAGTCCAGTGCCAGAAGGAAAGTGTTACTATTGGAGTGGACATTAACAAGTTCTGCTACCAGCTCACTGCCTCATAACCTGGAGGACAGGGGTGTCTACATCATTAGCTTTAACTAGCTATGTTGATAGCAACTCACAGGGTGGCTCGCACACACAAAGGCAGAGAGAGAGAGAGGATTCAATAAAAGACTTCTTAAAAGGTCTTCTGGTGTTCTGGTGTCCACAGGTATATTGCACATTAAATCAGAAGAATTTGAAAAATAAAAGTTTAAATTGTATGAAAGTTTAAGTTCTTATCCACAAGAGATTAAAGATGGACTGAACACATCTTTACTGTGTGTGCGTTTTCGTTCAGCCGTGAATATGCACGAGGGTGTGCATGCACTTGCAATGTGTAGATGCGTGTGCACGTGCCTCACAACCAGAGGAATTTTAATTGTCTGAGACAAAGGAGGATTTAATTTTTTCCCAGTACATCTATCTTTCACTCCTTCACTCTCTTTGCCCCCCCCTTCACCATCCTTTCTTCCATGAAACAATAAAATCGTCTGGCCTCTAAGTTATGGAGAGCTTTTGAAGTGGCTGGAGGAGCCAGTAAATTTAGTGGGCACCTTTGGGAGCCGGTTCAGTGGTGGAGTGGCTGTACCTATATTTCATGTGTGCATGTGTGCTTGTGTGAGTATGTGTGTGTGTGTTTGCATGTTCATGTGCATGTGTGCTCACACGTCCTGGCTGGGCCTGTTTCTGTGTGTGACACAAGTGTGATTACAATTGGTGTGTGTGTGTGTGTGTGTGTGTAAATGTGCGTGTTGCTCTCTATTTCATAGTCACGCTGATTTGTGGCCGTCTACATCAGGTTTCCCAGGACACAGTAAATCTCGCTGGACAAACGTCATTAGAGATAGATACGCATGCACGTGTTTGTGTTTGAGTGTGTGAATGAAATGCATGAGGCCTATGAATTGTGGGTACTGGGCCATCTTTGACTTTCTGTTGCCAACCATTGACATAGTTTTTGCAATGTAGCTGGTGCCACCTGTGCTAGTTGGCCTTTCAGCACATTGAATCTGTAGCAGAAGCAGTCGCTAAAATAAATCTCTCTGACTGTTCAGTCTAACAAATCAATGATTTCACCCATTTAATATACTTTCCTCCTATTTCTTCACTTCTACCTTTACTTTTCTTTTCACAAGAGAAAGACCAACACTGGTGCGAAGAAATGCAACAGTATAAACTCTCAATTTGCATTTCAAACATGTTAAAAGACAGATCAAACAGGTGTTAAATTGTTGCAGAACATATGTGCTTAGTGGTGTTTAAGTGCATTTTCTATCAGAAGACATCAGGCAACATAAAGAGCATAACTTGTCAATTTTATTGTCTGCACTATTTTTTTTTTTTTTAGGTCAGCTTGGTTTGTCTGGGCCCCGACCCATTTTAGACTGGTGACTTGATCCTTTCCCCAAACACCCTCCCGACAATCCCACATGGCCAAGTCATACAGGAGTTATAGCACCACGAAAACCTTCTGCCTCACGTTCTAGACAGTATTACTGTAGCTCCATATAGCTCTAAACACCCAACACTGCTCTCAGTTTGGAGACATTTGACTCCTAGCTTGCGTTATTATTGTTACTGAAGACAAGAACCTATTAAACTGTTAACTGACGAATGGGTAAGGGGAAGGTCTGTGAAGGCCCATCAACAACAGCATGAACATTAAGCAACCCAACACTATACAGAGACAGAGGATCCCAGGTCAGTTCTTATAATTGGTGGGAACTGTGAACTCAATTCTAAAAAAGAAAAGATTTAAGAGGTTTTGTACGTAATCCAGAATCAGGCAGCTCTATATGAAGAGCACGTTATTGGATCCAGTCACCCAAGAAGTTATTTTAATGCATTATCCCAGCTACAGCCACAAACACAGAGTAGCTCACACTACATTGAGTAAACTAGTATGGAGTTCACCGTCTTGCTCAACGGCACTTCAGCAAGGACATATGGTTGCTGTGGTTCGCTGACCCTTTGACCTTTGGATGTCTTGCAGCAGCTCGTCCAAGCTGCCACCTAAACTCAGTTATCTCCAGTCACCAGATCCACATGATTCACCTGCTGCACTGCACATAACTTTAACCCTGCGAGCCCCTCTGAGTCTGAGTCTGCTGCTTCCTCATTTGTAATTGTCTGCTTCCTTACTGTATACCTACATTAGTGAATTCACAAGATCTCTGCTATTCCACTATATTCATATGTATTGAAAATGTTTAACACCTACGTCCAGCTCTTTGTCATCCCTCCACTCATTTTGTTGCATCCCAGTCTACCAATTATGATATCACAACACATTTATAATACTGAATGCAGCATTTGAAGTTAGTAATGGAAGAGTCAGAAATGTGAAAACAGAAAAGAAGGAAAGGTGTAGACACAAAGATATGATATGCAGCAGGAGGAAATTAATAGCTATTTTCTATATAACTTTTCTCTCTGTCTGTCTTTTTCTTCCCCTCCCTCCCTCTCTCTCTCTTTCTTTCTCCCTTGCTCTCTCAGTTTTCCTAGACACCTGTGCAGGTCTAGTGTTTCAGCCGAGTCCCTGAAAAATAAATGTGGAGCTCCAATCTCTTAATCCACTCGGCTCCACGCAGCCACGTCACATGACACCGCCACGGCCGTCCTGATGCCCAGACAACATTGGAAGGAGAGATTGTTTTGTCTGTGTGTGTGTGTGTGAGTCAAAGAAAGAGAAAGCAACAAGAAAGGATGTGAGTCCCAGAGTAAAATGGGGTCTGTGTGTGCATATTAATATATACCGGTAGTTGTTCTGTCCTGTGTCTGTTTGAGTGCCTGCTGTATGTATTTTAGAAGAGGTTCAGAATTTGGGAAAGGGGAGGTAGACTAACCTTTTTTCATTCAAATCAAGGTCCTTGGTCCACATTTTGTGTGCGTGTGTATGTGCGTGTGTGTTTTGGGATGATACCCTATCCACAGCAATCAGTCTGACCTCCACTCTGGAGTGAACGGCTCTCAATGATTAATGGATCTGCCTCCGTGCTCGGTCGCCAAGGCAACTCGAAACCCGATAGCCCTCAGGAATTCGCCAGCTCGCCCTCAAAGTTACGCTGTGTGTGTGTGTGTGAGCGTGTGTGTGTGTGTGAGCGTGCGTGTGTGTGTGTGTTGCTAGGCTGTGGGTGGGAGAGACAGAGTGAGGCTAAATGTGACTCTTTGGAAAGATGGAGTTGTGGTAAAGGTGGGAGAGGAGGAGGGAGAGAGGGCCAATTCAGTCAATAAAACAGGGTGAAGACAATTCTACATTATTTAATGCTACATTTATTGTGCATTTTAATGTTCTGTCATGTCAGTCTACACATCTGTCCAGAGGCCGTTGTGTTAAATTGTTTTAGCCCATTAGTATGATAGTGTTTGATTTTTTTGGAGCTTGTAAAGTCACACCATCATCACGGGCCACCTCTGAAAGTGACCCATGTCAGGATTATTCGCCGGTCAGTGCTCTGCACTTGTGTCAAATTTATACAACCAAACCCAAGTCAAAATTAGTAACTGTGCATGAATATGTGCATTTTGTGTGTATATATTCTTACTGCCTGGCTATGTGTCTGTGTGTGTGTGGAAACTCGTGCGAGACCGTTTGTCCATCTGAACCTGATGAGGAGTAAATCCATGTTAACAAGATGGCAGCTCTTAAGTTGAAGTGCTGCAGCCCAGCTTGAGGACTGTATGCTTGACAGACCAAGTTAACACCACAATGTTATTTTCAAAGGGTCACTTAACACCTTATTGATTTGGAGACCATGGGGGCTCATTAAACAAAGGCTCAGGTTGGTTTGGCATACATGTAGCACAGTCAGATGCTGGACTAACGCTAATATAGATACATTCTTCACTTTTTAATCCCTTCTAGAAAGCCAAGAGTCCATTGCTGTCATTGGAACCAACATGGTGCGCACAAACTGATTAAGAGCCACAGTACGAGGTCTTTTCAACAGGGAAACAATGCTTTCTAGGAACAGCGTGTTATGTCTTAGACTATTAAACTGTCCATCTCTTAAATTAGGGGCTGAGTATCTTTAGTGTATCAGCTCTCACATTCAAGTTGTATGTGACTAAGGGGCTGAATGTAAGTGTGTGTGTGTGTGGAAGGGTATCTTGTATCAGAGCCATTGTGATAGTTGAAGGATGAATCTGTAGCAGGAAACCACACAGACAGCACGCTCAAACTTTCTGCACTGCCCGTGACATGGGTGGAAATACCATCCCTGTGTGTCTGTGTGTGTGTGTGTGTGTGTGTGTGTGTGTGTGTGTGATTAATTGAGAGCGAGAAAATTACAGAAAGAGAGAAGGTACTTAACATATGTGCATCTTTGTGCCATTGTATGGAAAAACTGTTAACTAGCACTCTCAGCTTCAGGTACTGTAATCGCATCTGATAAAACAGTTCCACAGCAGGTCTGTGAATAAAAGTGAACTTTATGATTTCCACTTCTTTTTTCTTTGGAAAACTCAACACTGTGGACTGATCCTCCCAATCTAGAACTTGTAATAAAACACAGAATATATGCAACCAATTTGTTTATGGAATTAGCATTTTGGCTAAGGGAAAGAATCAATTCAGACGAACAAAGAAATTAGGTAATATACATGGTAATACTTCGGCTGAAATAAACCTCTCTTGTTTGTACACAAGTCACATCTCTATGGAGATTAATTTGGGGGGGGGGTTATAAAGTATGCATACTTTCCAAAGAGATTAACGGTTTTTCATAAAAAGCAGCATACTAACTCAAGCTGTATGATTAGGATTTCTTTGATAAGTTCAAGAACAAAAACAAACAAAAAGTCCAAAACGTGTATCCGATGAATGTTGTTGTCTTGTTACTGACAGATACTGATCAGACGGCGGTGGTGTTCATGTGAGAGTGTTTGTTGTATGTCACTGTCTGGCTCTATGTGTATATGTGCTGAGTGACGTACGCACCGGGGGTATCTGTGACAGTGTGTCAGGCATGTAAACCCAGCCTGACCTGGTCTGTTATGGCCCTCTTGGTCCCTCAGCGCACGCACACACACACACACACACACACACACACACACACACACACACACACACACACACTATGCTCTTGTTTCTATGTTCCTGGTGAAGTTTCCTGCATTCTAACACTGGTTGAGAGTATTTGACAGGCAGATCTTGGCCAATAAGATGCTGCTGTTCGGGTAACTTGTGTTAATGCTTTCCTAATGAGACATGTTATCACACAGAATTTTTGTAGAATGATATTAGATGACAAGTTGTCTGACAGGCTTAACATATGTTTATTTGAACCCAGCAGGAAGGAGCAATTTATATTTATCCCAACAAGGAGTACAACACAAACATTTTGCTTTTCAGAAATATGCAGAATTAGCCTAACATGGCAGCTTTAGCATGTGTCACTTTAAAATTACCAAAGGTTGTCAGCCTTGCTTTTTTTTTAGCATTAAAACCATAAGCATTTATTTTTTGGAGGGTCTGACCGGTCAAATTAAGTAAAGTTAAAGTACTTTTTACATTAAGTCTGTGTGTCTGATAATTTAGGTGTGAACTGAGCCCAACACAGAGTAGAGCCTACATTTCATTACTTATTTCTTAATATCATTATTCAACAATATCATTCTTGCCCTGCTTAAGTGAGCGACAAACTATCACGTTTAAACTCTGTGTTGACTGTGCAGGAATTTAAACTTTCTGTGACATAAAATATATTAACTTGTTCCATTTTTGAGTGCAGTCCTGTTCATACAACAGGTTAAGGTGTTAATAGGAACATGTAAGTAAGACGGTCCATGACTAACCATAATGGAGACAGCTGATATCCTCAATGCTTTCATAATGTCTGACAGTACTAAGAACTTTAATCTGTATACTGAACTAAACCTGTAAGATTACACCAGGAAGTCATACAGACCTACAGTGGAAACATGGGACTCGCATAGCACAGGTGTACATTTTGTTTAATGCCTTTCATTTACTGTAATTTTTATGCAGTTTGCAAAAATGTGTTAGATGATATTGGTTAGGTCCTAGGATACATCTAACATCTGTAAACACAAATGTAGTAATGTTATTGATGCCTGAGCAAAGGACATTTGAATGGATGCATATAAACGCTGCCCATGGTGCTGGATTTTTAATGGCCTGAGTTTAGTGTCTATTTCTTCTAATGTTTAAACGCATGATTTTAGGAGAAGTGTAGTGTGACACTTCAGGAAGGTGCATCAGCTACAGAGGTGTACGTAAACAGCAGACATTCAACCTCACACATGTATCTGTGGTGAAGGTTTGTGTGCGTGCATCCAAACATAGGCGGCGGCGTCTGTGTATGTCTCTATAAACAAGCCGGAGTTGGGCGAAGTTCAAGTGGACGTACTGTACAGTATTTCCAACCACTGAGGCAAAAAGCAGCAGAAATACTAAATCATTGTGGAACATGTGACACGTCCTCTCATCCAAAATAATGAAACATCTGTGTCTCTATCCAGGAAAGAGTTGAGTCTAGAAAGTCCAATGAAATGTTTGTTTGTGGGTGTAAGTGTGTGTGCTTACACGTGACACGATAATTGTTTGCGACAGCGATGTGAAGGTCTCGGGCCGTCTTGCTGTAACTAATAATCCAAGTATGTGTGTTTGTGTGTTGCCACGGGTAAGAGGAATGGCGGAGAAACGCAACAGGCAGAGAGGATGGGTGACGACCAGGAGGGACAGAGAGATAAATTGCGTATGCGAACGTTTAGTGCGTGCTCATGGTCATGTGTATCTGAGAAAAAAAAGACTTTGGTTATGTTATCTGTCACAGCTCACATAGCAGTGAGCCTGAGCAAATCAATGATTTGGACTTGTCATTTGTCGATAAATACCAGGAAGGTATTTAGTTCAGTGGAATTATGTTTAACTTGGTCTGTCAGCCTGTCTTTCACACTCTGCGCCCTGATGAGCAGATACAATTATTGTTCTCCGCTAATCCCACGATAACCAAACAGAAAACCACAACCGACAATGACATGATCCTGCTAAAAAGTCTATCCAACTGCCTGTCCAAAAACTGTTAAAAAAAACACTGTTGCATTGGGTAACATGTTCCTTCATTACGATGAACCTACTGTAAGCTCTGTAGGTTATTTTGAGTGAGCTCCATAAGCCCATAATTATTTATTCTTTAAAAAAAATGAAAGTATGTACAGTATATGTGACCTGTTTTTATAAATGTACGTGTTCAGTAGAAGTTAATGAGCTTGGGGCTGACTGCCACGCACAGGCTGGGGAAGTCACTAAAGTATTGAAAAAAGTTTGATTTTGTTACTTTTTTTCAAAAAAATAAAGGTTTTTTAAAATGATCACTTTGGTGATTAGAACTGAAAGGGCAAGGGTAGCAGCTCACTCAACGCTGTGCACATCACTGTATGGGTGTATGTATTATTTCAACTGTGCTTATACATCTACCTTTAAAGGTACGGAAAATCATGGGTTAATATGTCTGCATGCATTCACATGTGTGTCCTTGCATGTGTGTATGATGAGAAGCCTGACAAAATGAAAGGCGGCGAGCGGAGCAGGGTTCAGTACAGGCCAGACCTCTAGCCCTAATCAGGTTACATGATTAATGAGGGGGGGAAATGGGCTCATGTTGTATTAAGAAAATGTGTGTTTGAACCCAAAGCGGCGGGTATCAGCAGCCTAATGCATCAGCCATCGACTGGACACATGAGATCCACGGGTGTGCTGCGCTGTTAGCTCCCAGCGGAGGGACGCTGCATCGATTCTCCTAAAACTCTCTCTCATTCATTCACTCACTTTCTTCCTGTTTCCCCCCCCCTCTCCTTTTCTTTTTTGTTTCTCACTTTATCTTGTATGTCCTTCCATGCATTTCTTGCATTTCTTTCACACCTCCTTTGTTTCATTTAATTATCCCCTTCCTGCTTCTCTTCTCACCCTGCTCTTTTTTCGAATGCTTAATCTGTCTTCCTCCTCTTTCCTTACGCCCTTTCTCCTCCAACCCAGCAGCCTCGCTGGGCTTGCACACACTGCACAATAGCATCAGTGTTTTCTGTGTCTGTTTTTTGCCTCTATGTGATTTAGGTTCATTTCTGGCTTTGGAGCGATGGCCAACACTCAACCCTTCGCAACCCAAACATTGAACAGTCATTTAATCTATGTGACTCGTGGCGCTGCAGGCTTGTCTGATATATTAGCTTGCGCTGCCTCGTCCAATAAAGACTAAGTCCACTGAAAAAGTGTGTGAAACAAGAACACTACTTTCTGGCCTGGTTTCCATGACAAGACAAAGGATTTATTCATTATTCATGTCCCCAACCTTCCACTAAAAAAATCATTTTTAAAAATCCATTATAGGGTTTTGTGTCAAAACAAGATTTACTTTGTAAGCAGGGCTACAGTTTTAACCTCAGCAAATAACAGAGCGACAGTTATATTCTTTATATTACAGACTCAGCTCTTGGCCCTGCTGAGTCAAAGTAGCTGTTGTGTTATTGCTGGGAGCCAATTAGACAGCCTGTGTGGTTCTTTGAAGCTGACTGTATCTTGACACTCTCTGGGGAGGTGAGTTGTTATGCACACAGTAGCTGTAGCACATACGCAGGAGCTGATGAGTGATAAGTCTGGATTCAAACACAAACACGGCTAAACCAGAGCTCTACTCATTTCCCCCTAAAACAATATTCAGTTTTATATCTTATCAACAGCTGTGATTGTGGCACACTAAACTGCAGTGTCACACGAGTATGTTTCGGTTGATACCAGGCTCTGCTGAGTTTAGTACAGTGAGGGATAGTGGCTGTGGAAAGTATAAGTCCACAAAGGTCGCGGGGTCCACAACAAGAAAAAGTGTCCTTTTGGCAGCATCAGGTGTGTTTCCTCAAAGTGAAAAGAAATATGTATTGGAATGAGGATACAAAGGACAAAGTCATTTTCTCTGAGCTTCCTCCCTCGGTCATGTGGAGCCAGATTTATGAATAATCAGAGCGCAGTCTGTGTTTGCTCTCCTCAACTGAACCATCATCTCCAATGAGATAGTTTACTCTGAAAAGTTAAGTTACTGACTCTAACAAAGGAGAAGTATAAGGCGTTCATTAAAACAAAATAACCCCTGGCTCAGAGAATCAAAGCAATAAAGCAGACTGGATAAATAAATAAATGTAATGAACATCGTGGCGTCAATTCAGAGAAATGGTGAGGAGACCACAAGAAACCCCTGAGATATGGAAACAAACCTGCAATATATAGACAAACGATTAGCGTACCATGTCATCAGTAAAGATGATTCATTGTTGTAGCGTAGCGAGACTCCCACTATGGATTCTGCAAAGACAGCAAGGAAAGTATCCGTGTTTTGAAAGTATTACCAGTCATATTTTCATATTTCTTTCCCTGTGCTGTTATAATTTTCTCCCCTGTCAAACAAATCAAAATGCCAAGACCAAACGGAGGCTGAGGGAGTGGCTCAGATTTTCCACTGTCAGGTTCGCTGCTCTTACAAACAGGCTTTGTGCAAGAAGACATGACCTGTGTGTGTTTGTGTGTCTGTGCAGTGTGTGACTGTGTGTTGTGTGTGTGTGTGTGTGTGTGTGTGTGTGTGTGTGTGTGTGTGTGTGTGTGTGTGTGTGTGTGTGTGTGTGTGTGTGGGTG
>JAVQJF010066537.1:0-18775 GCA_036023855.1 Gadopsis marmoratus | reverse complement strand
CTTCCAGCCAATACTTGGCACAGATGTTCCTGTATACTATGCCAGCCACTTGGTTATGGCGTTCCATGTATGCCCTGCCTGCTAGCATCTTACACCCCGCCGTTATGTGCTGGATTGTCTCAGGGGCAGTCTGCACCTGGGGTCCTGCCTGGTGTGTTAGTTCCCGGCCTCTATTGATCTTGTGCTCAGAGCCTGCTCCTGTGCTGCCATGATTAGTGCCTCTGTGGTGCTGTCTTTCAGTCCAGCCTTTTCCAGCCACTCGTAGGATTTCTCGATATCAGCCACTTCTTCTATCTGCCGGTGGTACATGCCGTGCAGGGGTTTGTCCTTCCATGATGGTTCCACCTTCGCCTCTTCCTCAGTGGGCTTCAGCTGCCTGAGGTATTCACTAAGCAGCTTATCACTTGGGGCCATCATGCTGATGTATTCAGGAATCTTTGTTGATTCATCTTGGATAGTGGCTCCGACACTCACTAGTCCTCTGCCTCCTTCCTTACGCTTGGTGTACAACCTCAGGGTGCTGGACTTGGGGAGAAATCCTCCATGTATCGTGAGGAGCTTCCTGGTCTTTATATCGGTGGCCTCCATCTCCTCCTTTGGCCAGCTTATTATGCCAGCGGGGTATCTGATGACGGGCAGGGCATAGGTGTTGATAGCGCGAACCTTATTCTTCCCATTCAGCTGACTTTTTAGGACTTGCCTTACTCTCTGTAGGTATTTGGCTATGGCTGCCTTTCTTGTGGCCTCTTCATTGTTACCATTTGCTTGCAGGATTCCCCGACATCTGCTATGTCACCTTCTGGTAGTCTAATCCCTTCAGTTCTATATGAATGTTATAAGAATGCTTGACATTTGGCCTTGAAAAATATCTAATTCTTCGTCAGTTGACTAATCAGGTAATTGACTAGTTGTTTCAGCTCTACATTTACGTGACATTTAGTTAGTGGTATGACAACGTGTGCGTAGGTTTGCACTGAGTCCATGCAGGAGCAGTGCAGTGCAGCATAAGAAAAGTTGCAAAGAAGTTCTTCAAACTGTACCATTACTAAGATTTAAACAACTTTTAAACTTAAGTGTTAACACAGACAAGTGAAATGTAGAATCCAAAAGATGAGCAGCCACTGATACTAATAAAGAAAGTGCTTGTGCGTAATCTCACCGAGCAGTTCTCACCCTTTACCTGCATCAACAGCGTTTATACCCCTAAACAATAGCCTTTATTTGTTTACACCATATATTAACCTCAAACGTTGGCACTTAGGGATATTTTGTAAATCGGGTGTCTCACCTGTTCCTAAACCTTAGTTCCTGGCGTCACTGTAATATTTGTTAACAGACATAAATTCCTGATTTGTGTTGTCATTTTCATTTTTGAGGCCTTGAGTTTGAGTTCACATTTGTCAGCATACATTTTCATTTAGCAAAAAAGAAAAAAACAACCCCTCCCTAGATGAATTTTTTACTGTAGAACATCATGCAATGCTTTTCCAACATCATTTGGATTCAATAGTTTGACATCTTGGTATAAGTGTGCTTCAAATAAACATTGTTTTGCGATATTAATTTTCTGGTAGAGAAGCTGCAGCCAGTTAGCTTAGCTTAGTACAAATACTGGAAACGAGGGGAAAGAGCTAGCCTAGCTCAGTCCGAAGGTAGCGAAATCTAATTATATAACACCCTCTAGCAAAAATGAAGTGCAAAAACTAAACAAAAATTGTCAGGGGGATATGGGCAGGAGTATCTCAGACAGCATACTATTAGGCAGATTTTGTTGAAATGAGCCAGACTAGCTGACCCTGTCGCCAGTCTTCGTGCTAAGCTAACCGGCTGCTAGCTATAGCTTCATATTTACCATACAGCGGTATCGATCTTCTTATCTAATTCTCTGCCAGGAAGCCAATAAGAATATTTTCCAAAAGGTTGAGCTATTGCTTTAAAATCATTATGCAGCTACAACACTGCACTTACACAGTATGTTTATTTGGCAGATACTGCACATAAATAATGCTAATCTAAAGACTTCCCTAGTCTTTAATTACAAGAAACCCGATGTCCGTTCTTCTGAAAAAGCGGTCCACCGATAATTGGGGGGCACATTGTTCTCTTTAGCGGCCTTGGCAATATAATGATGTGAACCAGTTTATGCAGTTTCTGTTTTGGTATGTTGTCTCAACATTAGATGGATTCTTGTGTTCACAGCAGGTGTGACATAAAATATAGCATACATTTCACTTGTGGCCCAGTTCCTCCCAGCTACTAACAGCAGTTTAAATGAGAGAACTGATTTGAAACTCATCTCCAACATTCAAAACCTCAATAGGCTATGGTGACTTTGGGCCGAATTTCACTTGCTGCGTTAGTCTCTGTCAGCTGACATTTTCCACAACAGACCACTGAACCATGTTGTTTACCTACAGGTGGATTTGCATCCCTCCACTTGAGTTATAGCAACGTTTATTTATTTATACTGCATCAATTAGTCTTTGGTGACCTTCTAACCACACTTCCTCACTGTTTGCAGTGAACGCTTGGGATATCCTATGCAGCATGATTATAAGGGGATATATCTGGTCATTTGCATATTAAAACCCATCTCAAGATGTTACATTGAGCTCTTATCCAATAAATGTAAATGGTAGCATATTAACTGGCAGACATCTCTGGGTTTACTGAGAGTCCTTCCGGCTGGTGGCGCAGCTGGTTGAACCAACAAGGCTCTCTGGAAGGAGGAGGAGGTTTTTCTGTTCTTTCTTTTTTCCATGGCCCTGACACATTTGGTGTTCCCTTTACCACGTCTAGACATCTGAACTGTTCCCCGTTTTTACATTCACCACACAGCACGTGTCGCCTTTTGTTTTCTCCTTCGCCTGCACACAGTGACTGCTGCATTTATGCATGAGTACACAAGGGCAGGTGTGAAAGGCACGACTGTGCAAGTTAAATCTGAGACTTTCACGGGAGAGAGAAGCCCCACACAAGCTTTATGGCACACTGAAGAACTCCAGGAGGAAATTAATCTAGTTATGTAAGCTGTTGCCAAGCTGTATGCACTGTGGGTCCTTTAAATTTCAGCTCGAGTGAGAAGTACTGTGAAGCTGCGCTCTCCCGTCTTTCACAGTCTGATGGTAGCGAAGCTTGTCTGTGTCTGGGGCATTGAAATAACTACTTATTCGCCATTTTTTCTGAACAAACCATTGCTGTTATACTTGGACTGATGCTCACACCAACTCCCTGTGATATGGAAATGTTACACATCAATATACACTGTCTACATACAGTGTAACTTACAGGATTTCTCTCCGGATTGTGCAAAACAGACAAAACTGTGTTTGTGATCATCTGTGAGAATTTCCCTATCATTCCTGCTGTATCAACTAACAGTAGTGCAGAAAAAGACAAAATAAGAACTCTCATTGGTCGACATGTCGAGGACAAACTGACCCGAGAGTTTTTCTTTGAGACGTGGGAGCACTTTATGGACAGTAAAACATCATGGCTGACTTAACTGGTGGCTGCAGGCAAATAAACGATCAGTTTGGCACTTTACCTCAAGCAGAGGACACTCACGGGACTCTATATAACCTTCATGTGCACTCTCTCTCCAGACTGTTGTGCTGTCAGTTGTCTTGCTGGCTATATTTACATGCTCTCTGTACCTGAGAAATATGAGATGTAGCTCAATTGTCAATATGTGCGCCTGTTGTTTCTAGATGCAACTGACTGCTTGGTTCTACTTTCCATGGTTTGCATGTAAACATGTTAATAAAAATGGTCAAATTATAAGCCACCCACTTGTGTTAATTCTGGTCTAAGAAGCCATCAAAGCATCACACTCCCACTGACTTGCACACCGCCTTTTTGCTCATCCGTAAATCAAAAACGGTTCCTGTTGCACCTAACGATCATATATTCACACGTGCCTAACTTAATGCTTAAAACGTCATTTAAGAGTTACATATTTCATTAAAGTCTATGGAGCCATATTCAGCTTATTGTATTTAGAAGTTGGTACCTGTGTACCCAGCAAACTCCATTCAAATTCCAAAATACCCACTAATGCACACTAATCAGCTGTGAATAAACTCATTATGATGCCATGTAGTTCAAATGATATACCTGATGATGTGTTTTAAAGCCCCCATTCGCTCCCATTGGATCTATAACTACTGAGTCTTCATGCCAATCAGCACCAACGTGCACAGCAATCACACATTTTCTTGAGGAGACGCTCCTCTAGATTTTACTAACACTTTATTGAAAACACTTTAAAATAGTCTTAAAGTTATTTATTTCTTTGACAAGTGAACTTCTTCTGGGATGACACCCGGATGCAATTATTACAGAACCAACTTCTAAAGTTGAACACGTGGACGCTGGTAAACTCTTTGCCCCTCCTCAACACATCCTTAAAGGGGAGTCACAGCATTTCACAGTATTTTAAACGACAACTACAAACCGTAAGAACAATAAGAATCAGTACCGTCTGCTGAGGTTGTGAAAACTTGCTGAAAAGTTAATTGGCAGAGAGGCCAGAAGCAGCTCTCCAAGTCATGTCTGTGGGATGTTAGAAAATTTCACACCCATGTGAGTGTTTCGTTAGTGGAGCACTGCAGCTGTCTGGATTCCTGAGGGGCCGGGGGGGGTGGGTGGAACAATAGTTCCTCAGTCTGGCCTCTTTTCCAGAAAATACTGTCGTTTCTTCTTTCAAATCATCTACATTGGCATTGTTAGTGAGCCAACTGCAGTTAAGTGTCAGTAATGCTTGAGATTACCGCCACAGCTTAGTCACAGGCTGGACGAATAAGTCACGCAGGTGAGAGCGAACCCGAACGCTGCCACCCTGGATCCTGGCACGCATCTCCCATGAAGGACCCATGTTGGGCTTTTTATGGCCCTCGCCTGCAGGGGGGGGGAGGATTTGCCGCGGGATTAGTGCTTCTAAAAGGACGGCTGGATAGAGGGCAGCACAAACCAGCCTCGTCGCTCTCTTCTTGTTTATTTCCTCTCCCACATTCTCTCTATCCACATAGCAGGTGTTAAAACAGGTAAAGCTTTTCTCCAGTTCATCGGCCCGGCTTGGCAACGCCAGGGCCGTGCTTGCGAGCTCCCAGTGGACCACAATCCAGGTGCTTGTTTTGTTATTCAACCTTTTGCCCTCAGCCTCGAAAAGCAGGCCCCTGGAAGAGAGAAAGAAAATGAGCTGAGGATTCAAATAAAACCCTTAAGTTGTGACACAGACGGACACTGAAGCAGATACAGAGCAAAAGGACCGCAAACACTTTCAGCAGGATTGGTAATGTTCGTGGCCTCCATCAATAGCTCTATCAGTGCTAGAGTCAGGGTGGGGGCACCCACTGCCTCCACCTTGTTTCTGCTCCATGCTGACAGCTTTCAGGCAGCCCAGCTCTAACGGGACTGCTTGTGAGGGCTGGCGGCGACAGGCCGGTGGTAACCCTGGGAGCTCTATCCCGTCACGGACAGCCGCACACAATGATCCCCTTCTTGACAGCAGAGTCTGTGGCCCAGTGACTCGCTGCCAGCCCCCCCGCTATCCATGAGAGGACCCAGCATTGCCAGAGAGAAAACAATGAGGCCTCTATCAAGCAGCAGATCGCTCTGTCATTAAGGAGGGAGGAATATTTCTGTGACTGTCTCACTTTGATAGCTATAAAGATTAGTTACAGTGTCATTGTAGGTCAATTATCAGAAACGGAGTCCAACATGTTACTCATTACCTAGTGAAAAGGGAAAAGCTCTGTGTGAAAAAAAGCAACACTGTGACACATTAGGTTCTGAGTGTCCAGCAGAGTTACTATCTGCAACACCCGAGCAGGGTCCATTATTATCTAAGCAACACACTTATTAGATAATATGAGGTGAGATTGAAATGAGAGCGATGCAAAAACCTCACAGTCAACATGTGGGTTCCAGTAGCGACTGTATACTTCGACAGCAAAAACATATTCAATCAAATGAAATCAAATGCTCCCTCCAGACAGGTTTTATGGCATATAACAAGTTTCAACATCACACCAATTTTCAAGTTGGACCGTGAATGACTTCCAAACCACACTGAGATGTCACAACATCATCATCATCATCCTCATACCTGCAGGTCTTACAGAGAAACCTTCTGGCAACAAACTCTGCATACACATCACTCTGCATGTCAGACATCCAGGTGAAGTGACAACAAGCGAAACACTTGTTTTTCTTCCATCATATCAAACCCTGTTGCCCGCCTGTGGCTGCAGCGTCAAACGAATACAAATGTGATGCTCTGCTGTTCTCTGAGGATGGTCAGAGGTCAGGCGTCAGCCACAGAGCACAGCAACAGACCTGGAGACCGACGGATGGTTTCTGCTAAACCACCAACTTCCTGTGTTCACATTAGTGTGCGTTTAAGAAACCTGACGAGTGCTCTCCATTAAGGAAGCGCTTTGTTTGTTTTGTTTGTTCGCTCGCTTCGCTGCCAAACACTCTGCTGACTTCAACCTTCATTCGCCCTTCGCGTGACCTCACCCTGCCTTAACCCGCGGACTCCTCACGTCGTTTTGTCCAGGCGGGTTTTCTCGTATCCCAGCTGCCTCATGACTTCGCTGCAGTAGGCCTCCACCTGGCGTATCTGCTCGACACTGAGTCGCTCCCTCCAGGCATATATGGCCTCTTTTGCGTCCCTGGATGAGATGAGGAAGGGCTTGTCCGAGGAGTAGCCCTGGCCGCGCGTCATGTTCAGCGCGAAGCTCTCCAGGGCGGGGAAGGTGGAGAGGTTGGCGAAGCGGTAGAGCCGCTGGAGCTCCCCCGCGGGGTGCATGACCAGGTCCTCGTAGCGGGTGCGGACGTAGTTCCTCCTCACCCAGGGCGGCGCGTTCATCACCAGCATCATGTCACCGAGCCAGTTGTCGCAGATGAGCTCCATGGCGCTGGAGACGTAGCTCTCGGCCCGGTTCTTCCTGTTGCTCGGCACCAGCAGCCGCTTGTACTTGTCGGCCTGCTTCTTGCTCCGCAGCACCTGGATGCTCTCCTTCACCAGGGCCTGTTTGGACTTCAGGCGGGAGTTGTGCACGGCCCGCGGGTCCCTGAAGAGCTGGATGATCTGGAGGCTTATCGCCGGGTCCCTCATCAGCGGCACCAGCGTGCTCAGGTCCAAAACGCGGACTCCTTTTATGACCATCACCGGGTACTTCTTGCACTCCCTCTCCAGCTCCCGGATGTCCCGCTTCTTACACTTGGCGCACTGGTCCTCCTTCACCAGTCCGACTTCGTGCCGCCTGTGCGCGTCGCACAGCGGCTGCGAGCAGATCACCTTGTTCATCTTCCAGCCGAAGATGAACGACGTGGTGATGTTTTGCGAGCCGGCGTAAAGTTTGAGGACGGAGAAGTCGCAGCGGTACAGGGCGCTCAGCATGTCCCGCACGGCGCCCTGCAGGCTGCCCGCGTCCCCCGGGTACAGCGCCTGCCATATGTGCCACATCGGCTCGTACAGGTAAAAAACATCCGGGTGCTGGTTGAACAACTCCCCCAGAAACGAGGAGCCGGTCCTCCAGGTGGCGTGCAGGTAGATGTTGGTCCGCGACCGGCTGCGGTTGGCGGCGTGCGCCGTCGCGTCGCTGCCGTTCGGCTGGTAGCCGTCGTCCCACAGCAGCGCCACCGTGTTCTCTAAGTCTGGGCATCTGGGCTGCTGCTGCGGCAGCGCGTGTCCCGCGCGTACAACGGATTTATCCCGGTAATCTAACACGTACGGGATTAGCAGCAGTAGACCTGAATACGCCAGGATCAAAATCAAGTATTTCTTATGGAGCCTCCTCTTCATTTCCTCTCGCCGGGAGGGGGGCTGGCTGGCTGGCTGCTTCTCTCTCTGCAGGGTCGGCTGCTCAGCGTGTTGTGAGTAACGTTGTCTCCACGGTGAAGTTGTGTGTGTGTGTGTGTGTGTGTGTGTGGGAGGAAGGCTGTGTGTTGGGGGGGGGTTAACCACGCCCCGTTACATACAAAATACCAGGTTATTTCTCCTCCGCGTGCACACGGATACCGCAATAAAGCTGTTACAAAACAGTTACACACTTTTAGATACTTTTAATAAAAACGTTTGTTCTTTTTCTTTTTCATGTGCAACGTTCATAAAAATACGTAGGATACCAACACGAGTAGGAACGCCGTTATAAAGGCGCAAAGATTCGTGGAGGACAGCGGTTCCAGCGGTTCCAGCGGCTACTGCCTGTCGTGAGCTTGTAGATATTAAGTCTATTGTCTGTTCCGCTGTCCGGAGCGGAAGGTGGCGGTAATGCGCCAAATGGATGCCAACCGCCGTAAAACTAGGCGACGAAGAAGAAGAAGAAGAAGAAGAAGCAGTAGTAGTAATCTTGCCGGAGTGAAATGCATTATGGGTAATTCGTGAGATTTATCTGGCGTTGTGTCCTTATGACTGGACGCTTTTGCTGCCCAAACTTTGCAGTTTTACACATGAACGTTTCCTGAAAATTAAAACGGATACATTCTTTACCCTCATTTTGATGTCGCACATGCAAACTTGCAATCACTTTACAAAGAATCTCCAGGGAAGAGCGGTATCTCCTTTTGTTTCGATATCTTAGGAGAACAAACTTAATAGAGACAATTTTGTCTTGTTTTATGAATTATTATTGTTATTTTTTATATAAGTAGGTGTATAGTTCGATTAGGAGCCACACTGTATACCAGTTGGTGGCGGTAATGCACTATAACGTCGTTTGCCAACCACCGTAAAACCCCAAGAAGAAGAAGAAGAAGAAGAAGAAGAAGAAGAACTTGCCATCGTTTGTTGTTGGAGGCAAACTCTGCTGTACCGAAGGAATCAATCGAGAAATAGCCAGAGGCGTCGTTTCTTTGCGATGCATTGCGTCACCTAGCTAATAGTTTATTCTCCGTGCTAGCACTTTAGCTTGCAGAATCGCCAGCAGCAAGCCTGACTGATAGATAGCTACATGTAGATGTCAAGCTAACCGCAGCGCCGCTTGTCAACATCAACATGGCACACTGGACCAGCTTCGACAAGGAGACTGAGAGGGAAACGAAGAAGTTGATACAATATTTCTGCGGGGTCAAAGATGAGGAGGACCAGAATTTTCAGCTGGCGCTGAAATTTGCCTGGTCGAATTTCAGGTGACTTGGCCATCGACGGGATGGTTGCTAGCTTGTCAGACAGCTGCTAACACGCAGCCAAACGTTAGCTACGGTCGGTGACGCTCGTAATAGTCTCGTTTCTTGACAGGTTTCATCGTTACTTGGACGTGGACAGCCATAAAGTCCAGCGCAGCATAAGTGGGTGAGTGAGACTGTGGTGCTAGTTGCTCTTCCACTGTCTTTACAGGGGCACAACAGCATGCTTTACCACTCACGCCCATTGAGCTGATGGGTTTTGCCATGATTTCCAGTTCCTCCTTACATTATGTCACATGCCTTTTGTATGGCGCTGTCATGCATCCGTAATCTGCTGTGTTTTCCAGAATCTACGAAAAGCTCATGGTCCACTCAGACGTGAGTAAAGCAGAAAGCTGGATGAGGCTGAATGAAGAGTTCCTGAACTCACCGTTACCTAATATAGATGGAACGAAGGTATGGCACAGACATGGGCTGACAGAACATTAAGCCATAGCGGAGTGAGGGTCTATGACCTAACACTGCCGTCATGACAAATCCCAGATAGAGTGCTGCAGGGATTGATTTTGTGTGCTCGGCTCTTCCAAAAACCTTTAAGAAAGTTTTGAGTCAGGATGGTTTGCAAGAGCGCGAGTATAGACCCAAAGAGTTTCTGTGTTCGGCGTGATGATGTTTAATGTCCCAGACTTGTTAGCAACCGCCTTTTTAAAGACAAAATTCACAAGTGGGGTGTTTACTGATCTTATTTCAGGCATCTAACCAGAAACACATTCAAGAAACCATTTGAGACGAACAAAAATGCTTACCCATTTCCGGGTTTTAGGACTCATCCCTGCAGCATTCTATAGCTAATCTTCATCCCGGGCCACGATTCTTTTGTCCAAAAGCCACAGACTCCTCACAATTACACAGCATACAGTACAGTTGTCATATTTTTGTTTGCAGACTGATGTACACTACAGTGTACTGTCGCTGCTGCTCTACTTATCGGGGTCCCCCTCAAGCACAGACTTTACTGAGAGACCCAGGGTGAAGGAGGCCGGTGAGTTGATGTTTCTCAGATACTTAAGTTTCACTTAGGAAACTTTAAAATAGTCTCAAAACGCTTATGTGTCCATGTACTCATTATCGCGTCATCTTGTGTCTGCAGAACAACAGGACAACTTTGACTGGGCTAAATATCTGATGGAGGGTGAGGACATAGACACTGGACCATACCCAGATACCCCTGTGAGTAACTCATAACCAAACCCACCCTTTATGCATACAAATCACCACAAACACGTAACTGGATAATGTTCAAAGGCCCTGCACACCATCCCAGATGTCTTCAGTGATTTTGACTGATTACAGCTTGTGAGGGGCCGAGCAGGAAGGCGCGAGGACGCAGGGGTATTTTTGATCAAAACCCGGGTTTTATTTACCCAAACAGTAATCTAAATAATTTACAAAAATAAACAATAGTTATGGGCCCGTAAAAGTGGCCAACTAAACAGAACAGAACAAATGAATACACCACTACACCAGTGCCCAACATAACATGACTGACCTGACCTAACGAACAAAAGACCCAGGGGAGCATATATACTGGGTGACACAGGGGATTACATAAAACATTTAACCTACTAATTAACTCAAATCACTATCCAGCCTGCCATTAAACTGAAATAAACCCTATTAAACGCAGCAAAATAAATAAAAAACAAAACAACTTATATTTCCCGCATAATCATTTAAAATATTTCCATTCTCCCCAATGGGATGGCAGGTAGTTGGTACATCCTAATGGGCCCCTCCCGCTTATAAGTGTAGGAGCTGTGAAGTAAGCAGTCCCCCATCTAGGTCAGATGGATTTCTATCTAAATCTGTCTTGTCTGGATTTTAGGAGTGGTCTGAGGAGGACAGCGAGGATGAGGACAGCCAACAGCCAATCAGCAGGGAAGACTCTGGCATCCAGTTGGACAGAACGCCCCAGGACGACCAGGACAACGCCAACAAGGCAGTTCCAGTTACATGGACAGGTGTGAACAGGTCACACAGCAAAATAGCCTAATAATGGAAAAAAATGTCGTGGAAGCTTTTATGATTATGGAATAATGTGAAACTGAGACGGGATCAAATGCAAGCATCTGTGTGTCTACATTGAAGCTCTTTTTGAATAAGATAATATTCCAGTTTGTGTCTTTCCAGTGGGTGAGCCTGACGCTCGGGCCTGGCTTGAACAGCATGTAGTGACACCGTACTGGGTTGCTCATGCGTCTCGGTTTCCTCACAGCTTGCATTTACATTCCAACTTGCTCAATGTGTGGTAAGACTCCAAACTGTTGTGTAGGACTTTCCTTTAAAATATAGTATGACTGCATTTATTCACTTTTGCTATAACATTCATAACAGTGTTAAGGACATTTTTGTAGAAATATTGACATCAATTTAAGCTTTATGGAACTCTGACAAGTATTTGGGCCAAATCTTCCATGACTATTTGTCAGTTGAAATTATGTTTACTCTCAGCGTCTCTCTTCTCAGGGATCAGCACTTGTATAACACTGACCCATTGTATCTGCCAGAAGAAAAGGCCTTTGTCACAGAGACCCAAGTAATACGGGAGACATTGTGGTAAGATATAATGCTTATTGTACAAACTAACAAAGCAACTGATCTCCTGCTTTCTCAGGTTTCTCAGTTTTATTTATTTATTTTTCTGAAGTTTGATCTTTTATTATTTTGTAGATCCCCCCAAAACATTTGACTCCTTGTTGGATTTAAGAGAAAAAGTTTCTCATATTGATACCTTGATTTTGAGTTGGTGTTATGTTGCAGGCTTTTCTCTGGGGTGAAGAAACACTTTATCTTCCAACACCATGATGGAAAAGTGTCAGTAAGGAACAACGTGGTCGTAACTCATCTGACCAGTGTAAGTTCAAAATCTGAAAATGTTCTTGTATTATGCCTTGTTAAATGTGTGTTTTATCCGCTGTTGGAAACGCAGACTCTTCTCTCTCTGTGCTGCAGAACTGTCTGCGCTCTGTACTGGAGCATATTGCTGTGTATGGGCAGGCGGTGTTCAGGCTGCAGAGGTTCATAGACGAGGTGACGGGGTATAGCTCGGAGCCCTGCCCACCAGGCTCCGGTTCCTCTTACAGCTACAAGAAGGGCTCGGAGCCTCCCTTCAGGACATACCAGGCCTTTGTGTGGGCACTCAACAAGTACTTTACCGGCTTCAAAGAGGAGCTGACCACAATTGAGCGAGAGCTCATATGCAATGGCAAGTGCAAGTTTAGGGGGTTGAAATAGTTGTGTAGCCCTTGATACGCTATTCCAGCTCTACATCACACTGTAATACTAGCAAGATAAGATATGCTGGCAAGATAATGCTGGTATCACAATACAGGTGGAAAAAACCAAAAGCCTACACAGGTATCCAGCATCAACGGGGAGCTGATGGGCTTCAGTAGATGTAGTAGATGGGAGTAGTAGATGGGCTTTAGATGACGACAGTCGGTCTGTCGTCATCTAAAATGGATGAAATGAGAGAATATTTGTACAGCATTTGTTTTCATTTAGGTTTTCTTAGTCAAATAAAAAAAAAACGGCTAAGTCTGCCTGCGTGGCACTAATGTTAATAAAACAGGATATTTACCCTCGGTAACAGGCGTGCTGTGCTGCTCGGTTGGGAAGCAGTGGCACTCGTGCATAGAGCGTCATATACATGTCATTCCTGGAGTTTAAGCCCATATTGTGAAGAAAGATGTTTCAGCGTATTGCCGGTGTTGGTATTTCCAACTTTACTTGAAATGAACAACATGTACAGACATTACAACTAGCACGGTTGTCATAGTTTTGCATAGAAACTGGTGAGGAAGAAATGCCTTTTTTAACGTAAGATAGCTCCCACTATTTCTGTGCCTTTATGGCACTTTAATGAATATGCTGCCTTTTTAACGTTACGCTGACTTTACTTTTTTCTTTTTAAATGCTAATATTTGCGTGCATCTTTCCTACCAACTTATGCTTCCTGCTGATGGATTTAGACCCACTCACAGTTAATTTCCCACTACACAGAGCTAACTTTGTCAGCATTATCTCTCACTAGCTGCTATTTTCTGAAATTCCATATGTCATGTTAGCTAGCTGCAGCTAATGGATGTCTGGGCAGTATACGAAGCTTTGGAAATGTGAGGACGAGTGTACAAATTCACCTCTAAAAAGTAAATTTTTTAGTTCACAGCAAGTTTTCTCCATACTGACAATGTCCATGTATGAAAATGTTTGTAACCACCTGCTGCGCTCCGTACAGTATTGCTGTTTATGTCTTATGTTTGATGTGTTGTCCTCTTTTGCAGATGAGACGGTGACCCTGTCCGCAGTTCTCGAGCGACTCAGCCCTCACTTGGCACAGATCAAAGTGCTGCACAAAGTCTTCTGTACCGGGGTGGCCGAAGTCCCACCCAAGACCCCGAATGTTGTCCGGGCTTCTCACTTGCTCAACACCCTGTACAAAGCCATCATTGAGTATGACAGTGTCGGCGAAGCATCAGAGCAAGCAGTGAGTTTGTCCTGAGTATTAAGCTCACACAAAGCAGAATTAATGGATCTGAACAAGGAAACAATCGGTACATATGATCATTCCTGTGTGCCCTCTTCTTTTGCTAGGTGGCCTTGTTATTTTCTCTATGGACCGAGACAGTCAGACCATACCTGGAGATTGTGGATGAATGGATTGTTCACGGCCACCTATTTGACCCTGCCAAAGAGTTCATCATCCAGAGGTATTTAGCAGAGATTGCTTCACAATAATCTTAAAACGATTATTTCAACGTGACTTTCCAGCCTAACATTTTGGTGGCTACACTACAGTAACTGACAGACTACAAACTACTTTTGTTGCACAGGAACAAGGATGTCCCAGTGAACCACAGGGACTTCTGGTACACCACCTACACGCTGTACAGCGTGTCCGAAACGGTGGAGAATGAGGAGAAGCTGAACGATGCAGCCAGCGGCAGCTCTGGAGGGGATCAGGGCTCCAGCAACAGGCAGCTCACCATGGTTTCCTTCCTCAAACCTGTGCTCAAGCAGATCATCATGGCGGGCAAGTCCATGCAGCTACTTAGAAATCTGGACTGCAAGGAGACTGAAAAGTCTGACAGTTCCTCCAGAGGTCAGTGGTTGCCTTTCTGTACCTGTGCACCTTAACTACTTTATTTGTTGTTGTTGTTTTTTTAAATGTCAAACGTTTGCAATGCAGATGCAGAGAGGAAGAGTTTATACACACGGTTTCTGGAGTCGGTACAGTCACGCCTCTGCAGCCAAGAGGGGTCGCCCACAGACACAGTAACTGAGCAACAGGCAACTAAGAGGAGCCTTATAAAGATGCAGTCCATCATTTCACAGCACCTGGAGATTGAAGACGTCCATGATCCATTGTTGGCCATCAACTTTTCCAGGTAAACAGTAACCACTACATTCAAATCACAAGAAACCTTTCAGACTACTAGACTCACTTTTGTCGTGCTGAAAAAAAAAGCAATGCTTATTGCTATCATTCCTATTATAAAGACATTTGGCAACTGCTGGTTTTGTAACCTCAAATGCTACCCCTTCAAAGATAATTGGATTTTAAAGCCATTATATCTGGTGTGCACCCCCCCCCCCCATCAGGCTGTACTTGGAGCAGAGTGACTTCCACGAGCGTTTCTCCAGAGGCGATTTCATCGTGGACCGCTCATCTCAGTCTGTCACCTGCCAAACATTTGAGCTCACTCTGCGTTCTTGCCTCTACCCCCACATCGAGAGGAGGTACATTGAGTGCTGCGGGAACCTTATGAAGACTTTGAAAAAAGACTACAAGTAAGCATCGCTCTCGGGATTATGTGGAGTATGGATTTTTTTTTTTTGTATTTTTTCATTTCTTTTCTCGCAAATACAGCATTTGATTTCCATAATGTCTCCACAGGCTGCTGGAATACCTCCAAGCTATGAGGAACTACTTCCTGCTGGAAGCTGGAGACACCATGTATGACTTTTACACAGCTATATTTGACAAGGTGCAGGAGAAGGAGAACTGGCAGCAGCTCTCTTTTCTCAATGTTCAGTTGCAGGAGGCAGTTGGACAGCGCCACCCTGAGGACAGTAGCAGGTACTACATGTATTTAATGGTGAAGGATCAGATTGAAACTGTGTTATTATAGTTAGGGGGACCATTTCTAAATATTTTTTCCCATCATTTCATATTTTATAGGTTGTCGATCTTCTTGGAGACCATCGACCCTGCCAGGAAGAAATATCCTGTGAATAATCTAGAAGTGCTCACCCTGAGTTACAAGGCAAGCAATGTGAATGTATTTGCTTAAAGTTTTGCTCATGCTATTTGAAACTGCCATTTGGACATTTCCTTATTGTATCCTCCACAGGTTCCCTGGCCTGTTGACATTGTGATCAGCTCTGAGTGTCAGAAGATCTACAATCAAGTGTTTCTCCTCCTCCTGCAGATCAAATGGGCCAAATACAGTTTGGACACGCTTCGATTCAGTGGTATGAGTTAGTGGGGCACTTTAAAATTAGAACAATATACTACATTCTCCAAAATAAAGCTCCGTTATTTGATTTATATATGAATACAACTTGATCGTGAATGTCCTCAGGTTATGGAGAATCTCCCCAGTATATTTTCAGTGTTATTACTAATATGTGAAATTTGTTTGTTTCTGATAGGTTTCACAGACGTCGCTAAGAAACTGGAGGGAGCCCTGGCTGAGGAAGTAAAGGTTAAAGAGCCTATAAATCAACAGATTCACCGAATGTGTCTGCTGCGGGTCAAACTGATGCACTTTGTCAACAGCCTTCACAACTACATCACAACCAGGGTGAGGCGACTCATGGAGCAGACCTTTTCACAGCAGACATTTAAACTAGGAACAGCACAGGTGTCACTACTAACATTAATAATGCACAATACAGGACCATGCCACCAAAGCAGCTAAGTGGAATCTGACCATCATTCTTTTTAATTTTTTTTAAACCTGGCCTACTGTGACATGTCATAGCTCATTACACATGCTTGTGCATATCAGTATTTTCAAATCAAAAGAATAAGATTCTTGTATTACCAGTGTAGCACTGTTGTTATAGAATACATGTGGTTTCAATTGTTCACCCATAATTTACAAATAATGTGTTTGTTAGCACGGTATGCTTCAGGTAAGTCACATTGGTGGTGCATTTAAGCACTGCAGGAAAGTATGCACATTTGATCAGAACCACTTGTATGGTCCCTTTTTTTTTTTTTCTTATTGAAATGTAATAATTTGCATACAGTCTTAAATCTGTCTGCCTTGTCTTTTGGCAGATTCTACACAGCACGGGACTGGAGTTTCAGCACCAAGTACAGGAAGCAAAGGACCTGGACCAGCTGATCAAGATCCATTACAGATATCTGGCCACCATTCATGACCGTTGCCTATTGAGAGAGAAGGTAAACGGCACTCGCAGGGACTAGGTTTAACTGAATATCTGGTTGAGGGCAGGTATTGTGAACTATACACATTACTTCAATGGTATTTGCCATCCTGGAGCAAAACAGGGAATGTCTCCATGCTCCAGCAGTGCAAAATATATTTTTGGGGGAGTTCATCTCAACCCTTATTAAATCTATTTAATAGTTTATTGATGTTGTGTATTTTTGTTCTCAAGTATGGTTCATTATGAGATTTTTATACTTGGCGAAGCACCTCAGGGATGCAATCCTACTGTTTCTGTGTTTGGTTGAAGACTTTTCTTCATAAGAAGGGGATCAGCCCATTTAAACAGCTACTGTATGTCAGCATTTAAAGAAAAGAATTAGCGATATCATAAAGAGGTTCAAAATGGTTTAGTAACTTATCTTCTTGTATCCACGATGTCGAAGTGTCCTTTTGGAAAGACACTGAACTACATTGCTCCCGATGGTGGCCAGCACCTTGCATACGTTGCCATCGGTGTGTGAATGGGTGAAGGAGATCCATCTCTAACAGCGCTTTGGGAACTGTTAAGGGTGAAAAGCACTATATAAGTGCAGTCCATTTATCATTTTCCTTAGAGGAAGCTGCACTCTAACCTCACAGGCAAGGGGCCAAAGAAAGGAGTTTACTGTTGGGGATCAATAAATCAAATCACTTATCTGTGAAATCTTTTTATTATATCATCTTCTTATGTTGTTGTGTTCCCTGGTTCAGGCTGAGTTTCTGACATGCTTTTATGCCACTCAATGCTGTTGTGCAATGCTGTCGTGTTTTCTCAGGTCAGTTTCGTGAAGGAGGCAATAATGAAGGTTCTCAATCTAGTCCTCATCTTCTCTGACCGATGGCAAGCTGGCTTTGGAGCCTGGAAGTAAGAGCTTTCATATAAACTGGAGGGAAATAAAACATGTAATTTACAGTGTATTTTGGTTTTGTGTCTGTAAAGTAACAAGCAGTACACACATTCATACATCACATTTAATGTAATATTTATGGTGAAATTGTTTAAAGATTACAAGGGGTTCACATGCTAATGTATGTTTTGTCTCAGAAGTACCAACCATCAAACCCCAAGTCTGCTGCTGTAGCTTTCTTGACAAACCTGTTTGTGTCAATCAAATATTGTGTTTATCTTTCACATTCAGGATCGAGTCTATTGATAAAATGGAATCAGATTTCAAAAACTGTCACATGTTCCTCGTGACAATACTCAATAAGGCTGTATGTCGTGGCTCTTTCCCTCATTGTAAGTAAAACACTCATCCTTCGGTTGAATGGATGCAGGCCCTTGATTTTCCAGTAAACTACATGTTCTGTTGATGCTAGTAGATTCTTTACATCTTATGCATAGAGAGATAGGCGTAATCACATTTTCTTTGCTTTTCCTCCTCATACAGTGGAGTCTCTGGCCCTCTCTCTGATGGCAGGGTTTGAGCAGTGCTGAGGAACCCTGCATGTGTTGATGTGATGGACTGTTTGGTTCTCCATCTCATTACTGTCTGTTCTCTGACTACTGTCATTGTTCATGATGATGTGCTACATATGATGTCACTCTGCTCTGACTGTTGGAGACGGACTTGGACTTCATGATGTTGGACGATTATCAGTGTCTTCTTAGGGCCACGAGTGAACATACAACAGATTTTATGTGTAAAAAAAATTCTAATTTTTGTAAATGTATTTTCTGTGAGCTGTTACATTGATTGTTAATGTGTACATATGAAGCACAATACATCTTGCACAGTGATGTAGGTATATGCCATGTTGTTGATAATATAACATTGCTTTATTATAATCGTTTCATATTAGCGTTGACATAGTAACGCAAAATAACTGTTTCTGTAGGTTGATATTCTTTAATGCAGCTTTGAAAATCTCCTGATTTATAAATTATGGTTTATTATGGTATTGCTGTTGATGGCTATAAAAGACAGCCCTTGTACAGAAACAACTGATACACAACTGAATACATTTGTTCATGGCAATATGACAATGTGGATTCGGGTTTTGGCTGTTAGGTCAAGAGTATACGTATGTATATTGCCGTGGCCCCGGTTGGCAGATGTAAGATTCACCAGATAACAGACCCTTGACAACAGTCACTTCAATTTAAACTGTCCTTTTAATAAGGCAAAAAAAAGACA
>JAVQJF010066525.1:0-13652 GCA_036023855.1 Gadopsis marmoratus | reverse complement strand
AAATTTAAAATTTATCAAATTTAATTTTTGTAAAAAAACCTGCATACCCACAATTTAAATTGTCGCTCCAAACACACCTACCCCCCCCCCCCCCCCCCCCACACACACACACACTGACCTCCAATAATCACCCATAACTGTTTTCTTAGAAAACAAAGGTTTCACATGACGCTCAGTAAACCTGTTGAATTTACTGAGTTTGTGCATCATTTGGTCATTTGTTTACTTTTCTATAACGCTGATGGCATTGTACGGGCAGCCTCGGCACTAAATGCAACTTAATTAAGCCTATGGTAACAGATTTCTCATGGTTAAACTTATACAATTAAAGTTTCAAATAAGGAGCCTTGTTCAGATAATAAATGCCACAATGTTATCCTATATAATTGCATTCATAGGTCATTTATGACTTTGACTGAACATATTGTTTTTATATAGTGGTGTAATAATAACTCAAAGGTGCATTTTTACAAATTTGTGTTTCTTACGATCGAAATAAAATAAATACATATTTTAAATAGTATAAAGTTTGAAGTTGTTTTTCCAGTCCTGGCTTTATGATAAAACATCTTTTTTTCATCTAGGGTCATCATATTGCTGCTTGAACGGGTCCATTTATTGGTTGTGAATATGTAACTGAATGTGAACCAGGACACTCCCAAAGGGAAAGCCCAGACAGGCTCAGCACACCATCTCTGATCGAATCAGCTCTACAAAGGGAATAAATGAACATCTGAAAGCTGTTCTGGCAGAGACCTGTAGATGGACGGCTGCCGGAGAAGCTCATCATCCAGCACCGCTCCTCTAACAAACTCATAGCAGATGCCGTTCTGGAAGCTGCAGTAGATCTGTGGACCACACCCATGGGCGTGGAAGACCTGGAACATCTCCACCTCCCGGTCCCTGTTCACGTACAGCTCCGTCATTCTGCCGTACAGCCGCACCAGAACACAACCAGGCTCCTGCAGAGAGCCCACGTAGCAGCCAATCAGCTGGTTGGTGAGGCCTTCTGTGAATGTCTTGAATGAAAGGAAGTCAAAAGGCTAATGAACACAGACAAAAATTAAATATATATATTATACTGCATTTCAATTTGTGCAAAGTTTAAAAGGTCACTCCCCTTAACTTCAGTCTAAGTTACTGTTTCTCCATAACAGTTTTGGACAAATCACACCAAACATGGTTGAACTCGGAGCTTTAAATTCTGAATAAATGGCAGATGCAATTTGTTTGGTTTCAGGTACCATGTTAATTTTCCGCCGCTATGGCCGATTTACCGCAAAGGTTTTTTACCGACCTTCCATTAAAGACGAAGTATCGTGCAAAAATAAACTATAGACACAGAGAGATCATTCACCAGCAATTTCTTATTTGTGTACTTGAAAAGAAAATACCTGCATGCTGTGCATCAGAACACATTTAATCCTGAATTTCTCAGAAATTTAAAGATCCTGACAGGCACCACCACAATGTGCAAGACATGGACAATCAGCGGTAGAAGAAGAATTAATATCTCAAAAATAGTCAAAACAGAAACACCACAGTATAAGAATACTCAATACTACAGGTAATATTTAGCTCCGGATATCTCCTCTACATTTTTGTGGTTATTCTGCTTTAATATATTTCAATATTCATATTTGTTAATAACTGTTTGCATACATTTAAATAACGAATACCTGAAATTGCAAGCTTTTAAAACACATTTTTTGTGACGATTGCACGTGACAACAGGGCAACAAACTTTACAAATGATATGTAAATAATTTAAACAATAAAACTCATTTTGATCTCTGTGAAATTCCATTTGACTCTCTGAGAGACTTCATTGAACCCAAAGAAGACGCACACTCTCTTGAATAATTGAATCCTTCCTCTAAACTGAAGCAAAAACAAACAAACATCCAACCACAAGCAAATGAACGTGAAATTAAACTTGCATCCAGACAGATATGCACAATAGATGTAGAGCCGCAGCCTGAACCCGTTAAGCATTAAAGATCACGCTTCCAGCGCAGCCTGTACTGCTCTGTGTGTGTATGCAACAATACCACAGGGACCACTGTTTGCCTGCAACGGGGCCTCATCGGACGCTTGTTTGTCATTCAGTGGTTTCTCCGAGTCTCTCATTCTCTGCCACAGTCTCCAAGACATTTCCTGGGCCTCAGGCGGTGCCTGCACACGACACACTGTTTCCTCTCGGATGGAAAGGGAGCAAACATGCCCACCTTGACGCCCGATCAAGTATCTATAGCGGAGGGAGGGTCGCTTGGATGATTTCTACTGGCTTTGACATTGTTATCAAACTCCCTTTGTCTCTGATTTGCATAATATATTATCTTTACATGAAGGTTGGTTCGGTTTTCTGATGTACTCCTCACTGTTTATAGCATTTCCTTGGATTATTTCCAAACGCATAGGAATTGCAGCATGTGTGCCTAAACTGCTTAAACTGTACATGCTTTTGTAACGGTTTGCTTCAGGCTAGCCTCTACATTTGTAATATATATTATATGTTTTTCCTTGTTAGTTTGTTTCTAAATAAATTTTAATCATTTATTTCAAGTGAAGCACTAAGACATTGTCTCTTTCACACTAACAATCTCTGTAACGTAAATGGATCTTTCGGGTTTTATTTCCTTTTTAAAGATGAAGTGCATATAAACTTGCACCACCTTGAGTTTGACCTATTGTTTCATTTGTAAAAAAAAAAAAAAAAAGATTTCAAAGTGCTTCACGGGAGGTGATGAAAACAAGGTTAGTAAAATAGATGGAATACAAGATATAACAGAAAGTAACGTGAAAGAAGAACTCTCACATATAAACAGCACAGGTGTAACAGTAGGAGCTGTCTGTCCTTCCCCTGTATATTCTGTATGTTCCTAACAGATGGACACAATACATCGTTAAAGGGACGAGTATCTGAGGGCTGAAGGGAAACATCTCCTTTGTGTACACTTCTGGACCTGGTGTAGATTGAGAGGTCACCCACCCAGTGTGCTGTCACCTAACAAACATAAACCCTATTTCTCTGAAAGATTGGACCTTGTGTTTGCACATGGGACCAGAATGGGATTATCCTGTTCTGAATAGCTCTGACAACACCACGCATCTGTTCCCAAGGTGAAAAAAATAGAAAGTCAACTTTTGTTATGCAGTTGCCTTGGCTTTTTCTGCTGGTTCCATTAGTATATTGTACACCGTGCGATATGTGAAGAAGATGCTTTTAATTTATCTATCCCGTGGAGTGCTTTAAATTAGAAAAATTAATTAGAATTTTTTTCGGAAAATCAATTCCAATATCAGCAGGTTGTTCGTCAGGCATGGTCGCAATTTTCCATTTCAAAAATATTTAGCTGTTATGTATTTTTGTTGTCGTCAACAAATCCCATGAAAGGAGCAAAAACCAACCATGTGTTAGTTTGTCCCTCAGTACTGTCTGACTTCCCCAATGGTTCCTACTGAAGGCATACGTCTTTAACACACGTTCCAAATATACTTTTATTTCAAATAAAGGCTGTATAATGTCCTTAAACAGCTGGGCTCAACAATTTTTAGCAAACGTTACCCAAGACAAAGGCGATGGTGTGTATGCTGGTTGGCTTCTGTTGGCTACAGATTTGGTGAACTAGTGGGTGTTTACAGCAGCAGGGCGGTGAATGTGGCATCCATTCAGTACATGTTGCATATTAATCGCCTTTTATTGACATACGTATTATTGTCAGGATGATCTAATATGCAAATGTGTAGTTTAGTTTTATATATACATATATTTAGTTGCCTTTTCATATTTCCAAGACTTCATATTTTTAGCTAATTTTAGCTAATTAGAGCTCTTTTTAAATTAACGTTAGGAAGAAGGAGTATGTTAAGAATTCAAGATCTTCAGTCTTCATTCCGTCACATGGTTTGTTTGAAATATGGGTTTAAAGTTTGGCCTGAACAATGACTACAGAGAGCCTAATGTAAAGGGACTTAAAATGGTCAATATGTTGCCCTACACCTTTTTCTGGTACATGTTAGTACAACTCATCGTCAACATGCAGTCCTTCCGCAGCTTCGGTCACTATGCGTTATGAACATTAGTGATTACAGAATAAACCTGCTGCCTGGACTAAATTTCAGCGTTTTTCCCTGCTGACGAAGTTGGAAAAGCCCATTTAAGCCCAGCCAATTACAGAGGGGTACTCTGTCCTGATAGCAGGTGCATCAAAACTAACCAACCAAGAGAATTTGAAAGATGTCAATCAAGCCTGGTCGGTGCACCCCCAACCAGTGCTGAAAAACAGCTGTGGTGAGTTAGTGCACGCGGGCTTGCTGGTGTGGTTTATTCAAGCTGGGCAGACGTTTTCACAAATCTTGTACATTTGGTTAACTCACACTGCACTTTTAATGAGCCTTTCTGCTCACATGGTACGGATCAGTTGACTGGCCACAACGTGGAGTAAGCACGGAACGCCCAGGAGACGTATAAAGTATATTCAAGCAAGAACGGCATCCTCAACAACGTTGATAAAAGGAGAGGAAGGCAGCAAATCCTCGGTTCAATTCTACTATCAACATAACGTAAGAAAACTGTGGAGCCGCGGTAGGCTGGAAGATGCAGACCTCATGATTTGTGTTCTGCAGCAAAGTTCGGTTTATACCACAGCAGTTCCAGTCGAGACTGAAGGGTCTTTGAGCAGCAGCCGTGACAGAAATCGGACTGAACTGCTCAAACTGCTAGACAGCTGACCAAAATATCTGACATTATAGAAATCCAACCAATCGTGTCACAGTGACATCCGTGATGCAGTGACCATGTCAGTGAAAGTGTGATGTAATCATGTGGCATTCAGGGTCAGGGTTGCACAGCACAAGGGACATTTGATTTACTGTATTGTTACATTAATGGAGTTGGACAAACATTGGACCATACAAACAAAAGATCATTAATGGATCCCAACCGTTCTACGTGTAGAGAACACAGAACAAGATCTGTATACCTGCGGTCATTTAATGTGCATTTGCACTAACAGAAATGGCTCAACACTGGTTACAGTGGAGTTTGGAGGTTTGTCGAGCTTTCCCATTCCCATCCTTGGGGTTAAGATCCAATCAGGGGTTGTCTGATGGAAGAACAACGTGAACCCAAAATGTGAACCCTAAACTCTTGACCATCTTCACAAAGATGCCCACAGCATATAATCATTATTTCTGTATTTTGTGTAACATCACAGTAATGGAAGATATGCAGTCATGGACAAATAATACAATGCCCTTTTATACAGATACATGAATCGCAGATACTTATGACCCTAGAGACAGAAACATTGACTTGCCTTCATCTGAATGTCTTGTGTCTTCCAATGAGGACGGATTCTGATGAGGAGGTCCAGGATTCCTCTACGAGGTTCGTGCTCATTGATTTGGATGTCCACATGGAGAAGCTGATTCCCGGCGCCTGCAGACCCACTGTCCATTTTCAACAAAGCAGATCTAAAGTCTCAGAGATTTTGCCTTCAGAAAAAGATTTGAGATCCAGAACTTGTCCTACTCTGTTCTAAGAGCAGCTGACTTATGTGCAGACCCACCGGTTCATCAAAACATCATCCAAACATGGGCCACTTGGATCAAAATTCTGGACAGCCCAATGTAGGTTTAATCTCAAAACAAGACAAAATGAACAAAACGGACTTAAACGAGGTAGACAGAAAAGTCTCAAGATCCATCAGGGGTATTTGCAAGTCACTGAAATTGTCCACTTGTGTCCAGTGACTCTGCAGCCCAGCTTGCTTATCAGGGGCCAATGTTCCTATGGGCATCTTCGTTCCCACTGCTGCTGCAGAGTTTACATATTAACTGGTCACTGGAGCTCTGCAGCAGCCCCACTTTCCCTCATCTGAGGTCTGTAACTCAGTCAAGCAGCCACAAAGAGGTGACACTTGTGTCCAAATTGGGCTCAGCGTAGTTTCTCTCTCTCTCAGCAGCCGACTTCAGCACAGCGCGTCTGATACTTGATGCCCCACCGCGCTGTTCTAACACTAAAACTGAGCATGCTGCAAACATCACAACAGCAACCGGTCCCACAGGCCGTATGCACAATTTAGGTTACAGTTTATTTTAACCTGACTAAAAGTAAAACGTACAACAAGAATCAGGCCAATAGGACTCTTAATTCTCTAAATATTTCTCATAAGCATTACGTTTGGCTTGTGGGCAGCAGCAAAGACTTTAAACGGGTGGAGTCTATTGTCTGACCCGAGTCACCGCGCAAGCTAGAGGACCCGTTAAATATCATACAATTAGCTCAGTCAAACATGACCCACGCTAGCTCAATGCCATGGAACGTTTCAACGTGATCGCGCTCTAAAACACACAAACGAATTTCATAAACATTGGAGCAGCATGTTTTGAGTCTTTTAAATTATTTAGATGTTGGGCCAATGTTTACCATTTTGCATCATTGCAGTAATTGCCTAGAAGTCACGAATGTGGCGATCATCTTGAACTGAATACTTTGCAAGCTTTTAGACCCAAATGAAATTCACTTGCCATCAAAGAGCGTTTCACCATCAAAGATGTTGCGTATTGAAAGAGAGATGAGTGTCTTGATTAAAAATGTAAGGGTCAGGCGGTAGAATAGAGTAGTGGAGTCAGTGTTTGTGGTACTGTATGCACCTCTTAAGTACAGCTGAATAAGAGCGCTGGTTGAAAAAGAAATGACACACACATACACACACACACACACACACCATAAACCCATACAGGCGTACAGTACATATACTGTTGTGACTTTTCAGACAGATTCACTTTAGTCTGGCCTCTTTTTTTTCTTGTTCCTCATGATTGTCAGTCTGGGGAATACAGACATTAGCATTTGGGCCTTTGAGCCTCGAAAATTAATCATTTATGAAAGGATCAACAAAGTACCAGTCGTGTTGAAGACAGCATGAGAGAGTAACAAAACTGAGTTAATGTTACTGGACTTTCTCTTGACATTACCTAGATTATAGGTCTTTTTCACTGCAGTCATTTAAGCAGCAGAACCACAAGGTACAGTATATCTGTCGAAAAAGAACAGCGCCACCTACAGATTATAAACAAAAGTCCCCCCCCCCCCCCTTTCCCTTTCACGTAGAAATTTGGTATGTATGTGTCTCATGTCCAGACTTAGAAAAAAGCCTCTTGGAGCCCTACCCTCACCCCAACAGGAAGTCCATTATTTTTAATAAACTTTGCATTTCTTGTGTATTTTTTGCCATTTAGGCAAAATCTAAAATAGTCGGTCTCTTTCTCTTTCTTCCCGGCAATGTCCATGGGTATCAGCCCAAAGCCCATAGGAATGTTTCCACTGAAGATGAAATTTTAAAACTGGCTAGCATAGATTTTGCCACTGGGATGTTTGGGATGTTTTTTCCCTTTAAAAAAAAAAAGAAAGAAAACGTATTAGGCAGAAAGACACTTTTTTAGGGTTCAATATCTTCAGACATATAACTCCTAGAGCCATGAGAGTAGGGGCACAGACAACATGGTGTTCAACAGATCCAAATGATTCAAATTCACAAGCAGCTGTCATATTTTGTATTACTAGCCCTTGAAAATGGAAAACAGGTTTTTGGGGCCCCAGGCATTCCCCCAACCCAAAGTATACATATACATACGCATGTTTACACACTTCCAGCTAAAAATAATACATATTTGATTGATGTTATAGCAGATTTTATGGGCTCTAACATAACCACAATCCGATATATGGTATGGCAAGACAAGGTTGCATTTTGTTGCCTTTTTTGAGATGCAAAAATGACGTAGTGGACTAATTCCATCAGACCATTTAAATTTGTGTGAAAATTTATCTATATGTGGGATTTTTGTGTGTAAAGTTGCAAGTTTCTTCCACTTTTGTTCTATATTGTTCTTATTTTTTTATTGGCACTTTGGTAGTTAAGATTAGGTATTTTGTACCATTTTGCAATAGAACATGTGTCCTCCGCTCTGTTCGGACATATGTCACATGATCAATCATTACTTTTGTAGGCAATATTTAGTTATTTGTTTCTCTATTTTGAGGTAAAATCTTACAAAATGATTTCAAAAAGGCCACTTATAAAGAATTGTCACATTCATGATTTGGATATAACGCTAATACTCCTTCAGTATGTGGAAGAGAGGCCAACGTGTTCAGAAACTGTACGGAACTGAAAGAATAAGACTTTTAGGTAAAAACAAATTAAAAATGCAAATGCCATTATCATACTTGCATTCTAGATGTTTCCAAAATGGCAACAAATTTACTTTATCTACCACAAAGACAACATTTTGATAAATGTATACATTAAACAACTTAATCAACTGTCTTAATGTTTTTCAAATTAATTTGTCCTTCACGGTGCAACACAAAATACTGTGGCTCCTTTCTTCCCCGGGCTTCTTGCTGTCTTTCAGAAGTGTTTGAAAAGAGAAATTTTCCTTTTATTACAAGGCAAACAGTTGTTGGTGTCCTTTATCAAACCGCTCTTATAAGAGAAAAAAGAGAGAGAGCTATGCAGACATTTAACCTTTTTATATAGTCTTACAATTGGGGCTCTCAAGCCCTTTCATTTGTGAAGTTCCTGTGAAAAAAATTCAGGGAGCTTGGACTCATTACATCTACCGGTACAGTATATTTATATTTCAGCTCCAATCAAAGCTAGCCAATATGCCATCCCTATGTATTTTCTCCTCTGAGCCCTGCCTCCCCACTATAATTTCCACCGACATTTTGTGTGCAAATGCAGTAATAGACACATTTATCACATCAAAAAGGATTCAATTTTCTTTTCAATCATCCACCGGTATGAATAGCGCCACATCCTCTGCGGCCAACAATGAGGGGCCATTACCGTGAGCCAAAGGATGGCTTCGCCTTCGCTATGCATTCAATCGGAAAGTGTGTCAAACTGTTTGCCAACATTTGTTCTAGGAAAATGGAGACAGCTTTCAGACAGGTTAGTATCCAATTTTATTGTCAGACAAATGTCATTTTTGTTTGGGGCCGTGGTAATCATTGGGCTCAGACACCGGTGTTCCTCGACAGTAAAGCCGGCAGTTAGTCCATTTAATACTCTAACTCTCATGTCAGTAGCAGATTGCCAAGTCCAGACATGACACCCGCTGTCTCTTCATTATGTGAAGAGGGTGACATGCAGGATTCAGGCCTCAGTCCCCGGGGAGGGGGTGGGAGGCTAATTGCCAAAGACATTGTTGCTCTACACAGGGAAAGAAAATACTTTGCAACTGCAATTAATTGTTCCCTTGCACTGACAGATCAGAGAGGTGGACGGGATATTTTCTGTCAGATTTTCTTTGCAGTGACGTGCGTCACGTCTCGGAGTAGCCGCAGGAGTGTTCTGCTTGCAGTTGTTGCACGTTATTTAACTGATGTTTACACTTCACTGCACTTCAGGCCTGCTCTGAAATGTGCAGTCAGCGCTGTAGCTTATTTACAGTTCTGCTCAGAATTAATAATACCAAAATCAAACATGATTCTTCATACTTCATTTTTTTATTTTATTTATTTATTTATATAGCACCAAATCCTAACAGACGTTATATCGGGCCACTTTTGATTTCTTGGTAGTATTATTTACAGAGACCCAACAATTGCCACCATGAGCAGCACTAGGAAACTGTGGGAAGGAAAAACTCCATTTAAACAGGCAGAAACCTCGAGCAGAACCAGAACCAGCAGGCTCTGGATGGGCGGTCATCAAACAAGTTTTGGGTTTGGTTGATTGACAGCGTCCTAATATGTTTACAACATGTCTTAGACTTTGTCAGCGATAGAATAATAATGTGCTGGACTTATTTAACCTGTTTACGCAGCCCAACAACCTTTTCATGATCAATGTTTGACATTAAGGAATATCAATATCAGAAAATAGGAACCTAGCTGAAGAGACCAGGTAAAGGAAATTAGAGGGTGTAATAGATTTATAAAATCTATGCAGGATGGCTAGTTTTTCCATCAGCTAATTAGTTTTATAATATTTCAATCACTTTGTACTCACTCACTGTTTTCTAATTAGCTTTTTACTTTTTATATTTTTCAAGTGTACCATTTTTACAGAGTCCTGTTCAAAGCTTTCACTTATTGTAGTGAACAAGTGAATACATAGTTTTACATGTCTCTGATTCTCTGAAGGATTTTAGACCCCCGGATGTTTCCAAAGCATTACTCTTGTTGACTTAATTCTATCAAATAAAGCATTTCGGGATCGAACCGATGCCAGTGTCGGCACCAACGCGCTCTTCTTCTTCTTTTTTTTTTTTTTTTTACATAAAACGTCTCTTCTGTGTTTTTCTGTCATCTCCTGCCACAGCTTTTACACGGCCCCCTCGCTGCCAAGCCACCCGAGCCACAGCCGATGAGGTCATCCATGTCAGCAGCACCGGACGGGCCCTGAAAGCCTCAGTTTAATCTGATATCATTGGCAGAGAGACGCTTAACCAGCTCCATCTCTCACCACACCATTTTGGGGTGTTCACCATCCAACAATGCTGTCTTGTCTCAGCCTGCCTGGATTCTCAGAGCCCCACTTGTAAACCTAAATCATTCCCAGTTTATACCGTTTGAAGCCTACAGAGGGCCTGTGCTTGTGATGCTGTTTGCGACGAGCAGGGCAGCAGTTGGGCCAGCGTTTCTACAGAGCATGGCGGCGTGGCGGTACCGCTGAATCGATCTAGTAATGAAGACTGAGCCACGAAACCACGTCAGCACATGAGGCAGAGGTAGCCCATTTACTTTTATGTTAAGCCGAGTGTGTTCCAGCTGTGGTCTGGCTACCGAATTATGTTGGAAGTCGAGGAAATGAGCAATCACTCTCTGGCTTGAGACCCTGCAAACTGAACAACAAAAAAAACATTTCTTATTAATGACACATTGAAAATAATAAATAATGCAGTTTAAAGATGCTACGCGCAGCGATTTATTCGCAGCCCAATTTATTTCACAGACCAAAATGAGCAAAAGCAGCTGTGGGTGATATTTTTATCAAGTAGTAGAGCTCAAGTATCCAGTCCATATGTTCACATTCTGTCTTTCCCCATTAAATATGTATTGCATAGGCTTGGGCCTCTGACCTTGGCTCGGGACAGAGAGCTCGTATCATTTCATCTTGAAATAAAAAGAGAAGGCTGATAGTAATTACAGCATGTTAATTACATATTCACTTTCATCTGCTAGAAAATCGCACAGATCTGCCCTCAATGCTGCTGCTGTTGGGTCTCTTTAGATGTGTGTGTGTGTGTGTGTGTTTGAGTGTGAGTGAGAAACATTTGTTGGAGAAACATCTGTCAAGTGCCGTGTCTAGGTAGCATCTTCTTGTCTTCTTGTCCTTACCTGTTGTGGTTACCTGAGCTGCTCCTGTTTAATCTGTAAGACATGAAAAGCCCGTAGTTGGTCTGAGATACTTGCAGGAATTAGTACTGAACAGTCTACCGTGAGGTTGTGTTAAACATCTACTGAGACTGTAACATCTGTGAGGAAACATTGGTCCTCTGGAAAACACACACACACACACACACACTTAAACACACACTCGCTTCCCCTCCTAATGAAAGACTCTTTATTCTCTCTACAAGTGTCTCTAACAGAGAAGACTAGACCAGCAAGTTCAGCAGCTGCTGTAATTTCCCCTGTCGGGGTAAGTGAGGAGGAGATAGAGGGGTTTGACAAACACTCCGCTGCCCTCTCTATAACACGTACCCCCCCACCCCCATGTATGTCAGAGAGTGATTTACGTAGAGATGGTAATGTCCCTACCATGTTAGATCGGAGGGCAGCGGTACGGAACGATGCGAGGAAGGATGCGGGATGAAAGGAATAAAGTCTGCATGTTGCTATTTCACGGAGCAAGAGAGAGGAAAACAGAAGCTACCTAAGATTTTAGGTTGTGAGGAACTCAAATCAGAACCAAAAGGCAAAGTGACGTGTACATTTCATCTAATTCTTTGCTGTCATTGATTTGATAAAATCAAACATTTTTATTTATTATTTAAACTTATTTGTATTGCACCTTTCATACAGGTTAGTGCAGCTCAAAGTGCTTCACAGATGAGATAATATAATAAGAGAGAAGTGCAGGCCGTAAAAAGGTTTTGGCAAAATGTCCCCAAAACTACAGCACACTACCACGAAACAAAAAGGTGCTGGATGCACAAAAACAAACCCTGCAATAAATAAAAACAAACAAGGAACAAAACTAGCACACATTTTTCTCCTTTGCACCAAATTTACTAGCTAAGCTTTCAGTCACGGAGACCTTCCTCAGATCGACCTCTGCAACTCTTCTGTCTGCAACCCTGTCTCTTAGAAATTGCCTTTACACGGTACTAATTTGTAATAGAAAATACATTTTAAAAGAAATACAATGCTGCCTGAAATGTGCTTTTATCAAGGCAGTGAATAGTACTTGCAATAAAATACTCTCTCATAGCAACTAAAGTATGAATAATGTTTTTAGGGGTTATTTTTAGGCATTCAAAGCACTCGGTTTAGTTTAGGGAGCAATATTGGTCCTGGTTTAATATTAACAAATGTGATTTAAAGCACAAGACAAGACCAACATGTTCACGTTATTAGGTAACATTTTACAAAATCACAATCATTCCCTAACCTTAACCAAATCGCTCGTGTTGGCTAAACGGAACTCAGGATGCGAATCCCAGCATCTGGTGTCAAAGTCCTGCACTTTGTGTGCCCACTGCCTATGAACATAAAAGCAGTAAAATTCCTCCTAATAGAAAGTGTCTGTTTTATAAGTCACTTGTTACAAGTTGAGCAGGATTCAGCGTCACATAAAACCTCAGAAACTCTTATTTCTTCCTTGTGCGTTCTACACTAGAAAATACCTGCACACACACACACACACACACACACACACACACACACACAGTATGCAGACACACACGTGCAGAGTCATGCATGCTCAAACACTCCACTCCGAGAGGGCAAACTCAATCAGCCACCTGTCTTAATGTTTAACCAGGAGTGCCACTTTAGGACACAGGAGGTTATGTGCAGGAGGTTACGTACATGAGACAATCTCTGTATTTGCTTTTCTGCTACTGGGAAAGTCGCAGGAATCAAATGCCAATTCAAATGTATTAGTTTTGCTAGCATCAACGTAAATACTAAATGTATTGTTTTAACATTCTGTGTCTGAGCTACCCATATACCCATATTCATATACTAAAACAAAACAAATGACTATTGAAATCTGGACGAGGTGAAAAAGCCAAAAAGCCACTACAACACTCATATAACATATGGGCATTTTTTAGCAATGCAGTTTGAGGGGAAGAAAAACATCATACAACATGTCACTCAAAATCTAAATACCCTAGAGACCAAAAACTGCTCCTGCCAATCCAAAACAGTGTCAAACACACTCAGGCTTGTTAGACATATAAAACCTAAAGGCTACAGATACTTGGGCTGATACATGATATACTCAGTCATAACTGTGGACACAGACTGTTAACACACACACAGTCCGGCGGTTTGCTACTGTCTGCAGTTACAGGCAGCACTACAGAAAAAACAAATACAATTCTGCAGCCTGGTCGTTTGCAGGAGAAACAATCTCTCCACAAATCCTCTGAGACGCTGCATGGCGAGAGAGGAAAAG
>JAVQJF010066505.1:0-34728 GCA_036023855.1 Gadopsis marmoratus | reverse complement strand
AAAAAGTGTGTTTACATTGAACAGAGTATATATTATTGGCCAGGCAATGTTGCCTTTTACAAGGCTGCAAAGCAGCTAGTGGATAGAAGAGTCACAGACCCACCTGCATATTTTTGTTGTTGTTGTTGTTTATGTGTTTTCATGTGTTGTGTTTGTGTAAAATGTGTTTTGAACGTGTGTATTTTTGAGACAGTGCGTTTACATTGACTGTAATAAAGAGTATTTAAGGTAGCCTTAAGTCAAAAAACTTTATTAACCTTATAAAAATTTTACTTAACACTCATACCTTAATATGTTTGATTTGAAAGAGAACTTATTCTAGTTTTAAGTATAACTATTCTAATTGTCTGTTAACTCCTTCTCTACTCCTTTTCTACTACTCTTTGTCATTTTTGCTGCATGTCTCTCTTTTACTTTGACACACTCTGTATTGAGTGTTTTGTCAGTGATTGTATTTGGGATGTTTTAACTGTGCGCTCTCCCTCATGCCTATTGAGCTGTTTTCTCTCCAACTATGCTCTATGCTGGACTGTGCATAAACATTGGCTCCTCTTTTCACAGCAGAAGGTTTTAAGTTGTTTTCCAGTTTCATACCCTCATGATGAATATCAGGTATTGCACCGTCTCTGTGCACATATGATATATTGCAATGTGCCATGTACTGGTTATTGGTTTCTCGTGAAGTGGGTGTGTGCTTGTGCTCGTGGGTATGGAAGGCCAATATCTGGGTACAGGATGAACCCAGTACACCTGGTTGCAGCCTGCAGAACAGGGCAGGGTTCAGCGTCAAATATTTATTCCCACCCATTGTGGTGGGATTGGTCTAACTTTACCTGGGCCCCGCCTCTTTCCCATCTCTGTTAAGGCGTGACATTTGGATAAATAGTGGAGTGGAGTTAATTTACACTAATTACTCATCCAGGGTGAGGATAGTGCATCTGAGAGCTCTGTCTACCAAGAGAGAAGTCCAACATGATGTATTCATTTTTAAGCCCACAGCTGGAGAAAAGTAGCAGCTGGCAGGTTTATTGTGAACAGGACGTTATTAACTTTTGTTTTGTTTCTCTGTAAAGGTATTAAAAAGAAGCTGAGTAACCAGGGAGAAGACAATTGGGACAAGTGGTGGCAGGTGTGTTCATCCCCGAAGAGAGACTACAACCAATAGGCACCTGGGAGTGGACACGCCTGCCTCGCATCAGGACCTAACGAGGTGCTGCTTAAAAGCACCCCGACGGAAGAGCTTGGGGCAGAGAAGAGGCGGAAGGAAAGGAGAGAGCGAAACGTATTGTTATTGACAACGAGAATAAAGAGCATTCCAGTGACTGATTGGTGCATGACGTGTATTGTTTCCACGAGGGTCACACCTCTCAGCATACAACGGTTACAAAGTCAATGACCGTATAGTTGCATGTCATGTTATGGTGATTGAGGGTATTGGTAATAGGTCCGGGTCTGTATAGGATGGCGCCTGGGTCTGGACCCGGACCGCGGTCCACCTGACCCCGTTATATCACATTCAACAGGCATCGCTATCAAGAAACATAATGTGGCTTCCTCTACTACACAACATAAATAACATGAATACATTTTAGAAGGTCTTTTGTATGAGAAACATTGTGATAGAAGGAGGCCAGGTTTGCGTTCTGATCACCCTCCTTCAGCAACAGGCTCAATTCAGGCATGCTCTGTCTAATACACTGTGATTTCTAAGGATTCACCATTCTAATAATAAAAAAACAAGACTTTAATGATTTAGAATGATTCAGAACAACAGCACACACATCTTTAACATATGATTGTGACTGGACTGATCATCATCAACATGATTAGCTGTTGTATACTACTGTGATATTGATTAATAGTAATTCTGACTGACTTGACCTCTCTGACCTGAACATAAGAATGTGCTAAACATAATACTTTCGGGGCGGCTGTGGCTGAGGGGGTAGTGCGGTCGTCCATTAGCGGTCGTCCATTAACCCCAGGGTTGGTGGTTCGATCCCAGCTCCCGCTGTCCGCATGTCGAAGTGTCCCTGGGCAAGACACCGAACCCCGAGTTGCCCTCGGTGGAGGCCAGCATGGCAACTGTGTCCCCATCGGTGTATGAATGTGGTGTGAGTGTCCCCTCAATGTCTGTTTGTCTGCCCTGCGATTGACTGGCGACCAGTCCAGGGTGTTTCCCTGCCTCTTGCCCAAATGTTAGCTGGGATAGGCTCCAGCCCCCCCCTGCGACCCTTCGGGATTAAGCAGTATGGATAATGAATGAATGAATGAATGACCAACGCAGACTGCTGCAGATATTTATTTTAAATTATTTTGGAGGTTCCAAAGTTACCAATTATAGCAAAAAACACCAGGTTGAATTATGAAGAAATGTGTATAAAATGATGCACACACCATCTAGAAAACCTTTGGATCATAACGATTCAATGACGAGCTACAACAACCAGATACAGAACATATGTGTGATTCTGTCAAAGTGGAATAAAAGTGGAAAAGTTATTTAAAGGAGTGGTTTGACAGTTTGTGGTTAAAGACTTGTTCACTTTCTGGTTGAGAGTTATATGAGAGGATTGATCCCATTCTCATACGTGTCTGTTACAGATGAAGCTACAGCCGCTTAGCTTAGCTTAGCATTGAGACTGGAAACAGGGTAAAACAGCTAGCCTCGCTTGGTCCAAAGGTAACAAAATATATGTTCCAGCACTTCTAAAGCTCACTGTTTACTAATCTTATTTGTCTACTGTAATCTGCAGTGTTTTACACTAAGCTGAGCAAACCATCTCCTAGCTGTAGTTTCATAATTAACCTACAGATGAGAGTGGTATCCATCATCTCATCTAACAAGGAAGCTATTAAGCGGATATCCCAAAATGTTTAATGGGGAAACAAGAGGGGAACTTTCCATTAACAGGCTAAAATAATATAGCATACGAGCTGTAAACGGTGGATCAGTTAATTTTTAGCTGTCTATGTTTTCCATATCTCCCTTTGATTTCTGTACAAGGCTGACTTAGGTCACAGAGTCCTTCAATCAAAATAAAGAGATGACAGAGTTCCATTTAAGCACAGCATAGAAATTCTCATAGCTAGCAGATGATTGAACCACAGAAAAACACCATTCAAATGAAGTGAACCTCTGCCAGGCATTCATTTGTTGCCTTTCTTTCGACTGTGCAAGGTAATAATAGAAGTGTATCAACATCTCTTGCCAATTGCCTTTTAATTATCTCTTTGTAGAACATTGTGGTTGGTCTCTAGGTTGTGTCTATCTATCTTGTGCAGCTAATTACCCTCCATTATTTGGCACATCAGAACCAGAACCTGTTGCCAGTTTCTCGCCTGTGTGGAACGGCGAGGTAACATCGGGTCACAACAGCCACAGCTGACAGAATCATGCTCAGTCATTTCGTCTTAAATTACCACCTGCTTACAGAGGGGCATCGAGCAACTATTTCTATGAACATTTTTATTTCATTCTCTCTTCAAGGTCATATCACGGTGAAGTGAGTGTGTTTGCCTTGAGTTAAATTTAATATCCTATCAGCGGATACACAGGTCACACTATTACCCCGCTCACCCCTGGCAAAATACACCTGTTATTGTGACAGATAATAAAAGAAAAAAAGGGAGACACTAACTGACATGCAAATTCAGACTCGCTCTCCCTCTTATGTACTCTCTCTACCTTTAATAAACGCTGTCATTACCTTAACTCCTTTCTATCATTTCTCTTTCACATGTCCTTTTTCCCTCACTAATGCATTTTCTTTTTGTCTTTTTTTCATCTGTCTTGCCTTTCTCCTCTCCCCCACTCCCTTTTGTCTGTCACTTTGCTTTCAGCTTTACTTCACCTCATTGTGCCTGTCTGCTCTTTTCCATCATGCCCTTGGGTTTTGTATTCATGCAACAATTTATTTCACTTGCAATGATTTTTTTTGTATTTTTGTATTTCTTTCTTTTTGGATAAAGGTGGATAGATCCAGTTCAGGTTACTCAAGGGATCTTATTGCTCTGCTCAGTTTGGGGTCAACTGCGAGCACTGGCTACTGTTTAAGAAGTAGTTGCAGGGGATATGTGCAGCTGAATTGGGGGCTAAGTAGGCCATTTTTCTTTTTTATCTGCCAATGATGATGACCCATTTTAGTTAGGAATGAACAAGGCACAAGGGCAATGGAGGACAACCTCTTTTTCAGTGGTTTTTGGTAAAGTCTCTTGCCATGATCAACTAGGCTATAAAACAGCATAGTACAATACACCGCTTGGAAAGGAATTTCTTTCTCACAGTTAACAAAATGGCCCTCAGTGGAAGAGACAGGGCTTAAATTACTCCAGGTATACTTCTGCTCTGAGGAATGGGTCACTAAGAACAAGGAGGGCCTATTACAGGTGATTGGACTCAGAATGTCGAAGTGGAGGTGGCCACACTTTTAACTTCAATACATGGGCAGGGTGGCGATTATCGACAACTTGGCAGCTTCTTCCCTGTGGCATTACTTTGCTGCGCTTAATCTCCCCAGAGGCTTCCTGTCATATATCCAGGGGTAACTGGTGGTTTTATTTTTGGTCACGATATCATTGCCTGAGGGCTGGTGTCCCTCACCTGCCTGTCCAGAAGCAGGGATAAAGACCGACCTTGAACGCGGGGTGGCAACATTCCAGCAGCTAGTATAAACTCATATCTGTTGAGGAGGCCAACGGATGTGCTCTCAGAGAGAGCTTGGCCTGGCAGATTAGTCATTTTTTCCCACGTGAAGCCAAAAATGAGCACTATGGGTTATTAATCACTCATGCCTCCAATTCTACACATCTGCCCCCGAGGGCCTGGCACCCGCTGAGGTTTACATTAGTGGATGATGTAATATAGGGGTTTAGAGTGCATGGACGGGGGGGAAATTCTGTCATCCGAAAAATGAATATCTCCACTGTGCACTACAACCCTGAGGAAGATTTCTATGAGGGCCGGCATCACAAAGTTGGAGCACAACCTCAGTCACCTAGGGGTAGAGAAAAAAACAGCTGGACTGAACTGGACTGGACTGACCTCCCAGAAACTGGTGGAGGGGTTCATGGGGGAGCTTCTGTGGGCCCTGCCAGGTGCTGCGAGGGATGATGCAGATGGTTACTGGTGAAGTCACAGGGGAGGCGATTTCTGAACTCCCCGTGGTGCCGATACCAGCAGAAACTGGGGTTTGGCAGGGAGAATGGAAGCAAACTTTCAGTGCTGTGTGCACGAGTTATTTTCAGAGAGATGGCTCATACACAGCATGTGTTGAGGTTCGGAAAACAGCCCAGGGAACACTTTGATGTCGATTAGACGTTGATGAGACAACCTGTAAGAACAGTGATTACCTGTTCAGATATGCTGCTAATAAAGTTGAAACCGTGAGACAGAATAGCTCAAGATTAAAATATCTTGTGCTGGTGCATACGCTATCTGTATATTACATTTTGTTTTCCATTACTGAACATTTAGCAAATATCTGAAGCTCAGTTTGTCAAAACGTCAACAGCTTTCCAAGACCACCAGTGGCAGGAGGGCACCGGCACTTCTTTGGAGGTCAAGAAACCTGCAGATGGCTGTAATTTTAAAAAATAACCTGAAAGTATACATGTGTTTTTTAACCGGCTCAGTGTGATAGGCTTGAGGGAAACTTTGGGTAGGCGTCGTCAGGCGTATGTAGTGTTCTTTATACGAAAAGACCAACGTGTTTTATTGAATTCTTTGTTCCAAGGCCAAGTAAGCCACTTGGGTAATGCGCAAGATATGGATGAGTGGTAAGGTCCGAAAGAGATGGCCTCAGCATGCCTTAGGGTGAGGAAATTTAATTTTTTTTTTCTCTTGAAATGATATTGTCATGGGGGCAATATGTTTGGCGCCTGTGAAATGCAATATATATACTGGGAAGAAGAGGTCAGACTGTTTGCAATTCATTGTCAGTGATGCTTCTGCTGACAATGTGGATTTCTGGTGTCTCTTCTGAGTTTCGTGGTTGTTTCTACAATTTTTGTTTGTGTGTGAGTTAGAGTTGGATATCATATCATATATCATAGCTTTGACTAATGATGATTTGAATAAGATAGTATCAATTTGCTATTCAGACATTACCTTATGATGTGACATGATATAAAATAATGATATTTTTTGGTATGACTGTGCCTTCCTCTTAATTTAAACTGGCGCACCAGGACATGGTGACTGACTAAAAATCATAATCAAGAAACAAACAAAAACCATCATATATTATCATCTCATACCACCAAAATGGATATGATGTGACATAAAAGATATATCTTATATATCTTGGTATGTATGAGAGTTAATAATATAGTTAATAATATATCTTTTTATTCGTTTCACTGTCTTGTTGATATTTCATTAAAAGCAATCAGTTTAAATTCTCCATGTATTCCCTCATCCCATCCCATCTCACTCTCTCTCACACACACTGTATTTATCTCACTTTCCTTCCTTTCTCCCTTCCTAATTCTTTCTCCCTACCTACTTCATTCTTCCCTCAGAACACCATTGATCTTTCTCTCCCCCGCCTGCCCAGTCTCCTGGGGTCTGTGTTGTCCAAACACAAAGACCAACAGAACCTCTGACAATGAATCAATCAGTTTAATGAATGAAGTGTCTTCTGACTCTCCACTGCCATACCTCTGAAGGACTATTTGCAGGACCCCTCCCGCTCTCATGTTTTATCTTTCTTCTCTCTTTCTACTCTATTTTCCAACCTTCTCTCGTGTCTTCCTGCCAATCTAAAATGACCTCACCCAAATTAAATCTCTTACACTTTTTTAAAATCCTTCTGACTTCCGCTGTATTGCTGGCTTCTCTCTCTCTCAGATCCCTCCTCTCCCCTGGTGTTAATTAAAATATTGACTCATGCTTAATATCTACTTTATTTTAGGACGTCTCTCACCTCTACTTGATTGAAGACGCACCTTCAAAGTTTGAAAAGAATACTGTTAGTCAAATGAAATCAAATTTAATTGATCATATCATATCATCTGTTGTACATGTTACACAATGTAATGATAATTAACTGCCTCAAAGCAAATGTAATGCCTTTTAAACTCTAAATTGTGTTAATGTTGTTACTGATAAAGGGAGTCAAACAACGTATTGTCCTCTAATAGAAAGGTGTGACAGCCTACCCCACCTCCATATTGAGTAGTGATGGCTAAATGTGCAGTATAATATAGTAAATGAGTAAATTTGACACAGATACATTGAGTTATTTGCTTACAATGTCTAAACCATTATGTTTAATCAATGACGTGTTAGCTATGCTGGTCTGAGCAACGTTTTTGTGTTATGACTTCTTATTACTGGCAGATACTATCACAGTGTTTGGTATGTAGTCATTTTTACAGATGATCTTGTATTGATTTGTGGATTATAGATTTGAACTTTCATGTCACAAAACGTTTGAAAGCTCTAGTACAGCGTGACGTCGTACAGCAAACAAAAAACTTAAAATGCAAACTACAAGCCTTGTCTACCAATCCAGGTCATGGCTTAAAGCGTGAATAAGATCCACACTGTCGAGTGGTTTCAGAGGATGAGCCCCACAGCTCGAGTGCGCCGTCAACAAGGTATCAAGGGAGACCACAGAAACCAATCTACAACCTGCCTTCTGGTAGGAGAGTGCAATTGACAGCGTGCACGCATACACATAAAGGGTGTACCTTGAGGATAGAGGTTGTTAGCATCTGTGGGAGAGAGTCAACAGTCATTTCAAGGGATCACTAACTCACAAACAAGCCAAGGACGTTGTTATTGTCTCAGGATGCCATATATCATAATTAAATGCATTCAGCTAAAAGGAAGCTATAATTGTGGTTCTCGTATGTATACTAAAGTTGACTTGATGTTGCCTGTCTGTTTTAAACTATTAAACTAAATTTCTTGGCTTTTCTTCACTCCTTGAGTGATGTGTGGGTTCCATTGGCTCTGACAGGAACACTATTGACACAGTGCTGATGGCCCTCAGGGAGGGTTATTTGTGTTTCCCATGTTCGCCATATCTTCTCTGCTCTCTTTCATGGGTGAAGAGAACATAAAATCCGCTTATTCGTCTTTTTCTGTCACACTGAATGGAGCGGCGTAATCTCAGGAGAGGGTGTTTCTGGGCTTATTTGTGTGCGAGTGTGTGAGCACTCCCTGTGGGATGTTCTTCGTACAGTAAGTGTTTGAGAGAAAGACCAGCGTGTTACATTTTGCTTACCTTTCAGACCTCACAACACAGTAGCTGCATGGTGATTTTACTATTGCCGTAAGGCCGCAAAAGAAAAGAGAGACAGTAAGAAGAGGCGAGAAAGAAAGACCACTTTTTGATCTATTGTAAGAGAAAAAAGAGACACACAACACACATTATGGGCTTGACCCATCAACATGAGACTATGCTTTCTTTTCTGGTTTGGATCTGCGCTACACTTATTCAAATTGCCCAGTTCCTTTACTAAGGTAAGCTGATTTTCTATGGCATAACTGTTCCATTTTCATTTCTCCAAATCCAAATCCTCAGTCATCATTGCACTCCGGGAATCCCTAAAGTGAAAATAATTGAAAGATTTTGAAATGGTTCCAGGTTTGGATTATGTTTAAGAACATGGGATGGACAGACGCCAGTGAGTCTGTTAGCCAAAATTCAGAAAATCCTACTTTTTGATGGCTTTAATTGAGTGATAGACGGTTTTCAGAGGGTATACTGCTTTGCAGCTATGCCCTTTCTTTACACTTACACTTTCTATCCAGTCATACGAAGAAACTCCTAAGTCCAAATACAGAACAGACTTTTACTATTGGAGAAGATGAGGGTCAAGTGTCTTGCCCAAGGCCACTCTTTAAATGACACCTTTTTCATGTAGGATAAAGAAATGCTTCTCCTCTTTCCCTGGCCAGATTTTCACAGCTTGTCCAGGGATTCGAACTGGCAATCTTCTGGTCCTGAGCCTGGGTCAGTAATATTCTGGTTAGTGCTGCCCAAATGTATGTGGAAAAAGTATCAGGGTAAAGAGTGGCAACCTGTGAAATCCTCTTGCTTCAGCAACAGGGAGAACTTGTGACAGGACAGCAATGTAATAGCTTTGCTCTTCATAAAATATGTCCTATAGCCATGACTTAAATCTCGGATCAGTCTGCACTCACAGATTGAGCTTTAAACTCTGCAAGGTATGAGTTGGAGCCTTTTTAGCTCATTTTAGGAAGCGCCTGTGATTACATGGGTTTGAATCTCAGCAATAAATCTGCATCCCCTGCAAATTGCTGTTTACCTGAACTTCAACTGTGTCTGAAAAAATATTATCCCAATAATATATTGGCTGTGGTTTCACTGCAAAGTAAAAAAATGTTAGAGAAAGAAGCCAAGAGCAAGAGAGATGCTTTTTATGCCTGAAGTCTGTTGTTCATCCAGAACAAGGTGCTTAAGATGCAGACAATGAACAGCCGGTTTTTAGTTGGCCAAACAATGTCTGCATACTTTGTTTGTGATGATGAGTAAATTGAATGTGTTTTATCAGACATCAGAGCATTTTAGTTAGATTAGAGAAGAATAAAGAATATGTGAAACAACGGTTTGTGTCACTGTAACGCGTCAAGCAAGGCGTGGAGACGTTATGTTAATGCAACGTGTGGTGTCCATGGGGAGGGATAAGGGGATCAGTGGGGGTCACAAGCCTTGATGAGGCCAGCTACAGTCAGGAAGAAACTGTTCTTGTGGCTTGAGGTTCTGATCTTGATGGATGGCAGCCTCTTACCGGAGGGCAGAGTTTCAAAAAGTTTGTCTAGGGAGGGTGGGGTGAGCCATCATCTTTCCTGCTCTCTTCAGGGTACTGGAAGTGTGCACGTCCTGGAGGGTTGACAGATTTCAGCCAGTCATCTTTTCAGCAGAGCGGATGACACGCTGCACCCTCATCTTTGGCTGTGGCAGCAGCGTACCGGATGGCGACGAAGGAGTGCACCATCACCGACTTTGCCTGGTGGAAGTCCTCTGCTGTGCCTTGTTGGTGAGGGAGCTCATGTTCAGGTCCTGGGTGACGATGGCGCCCGGGAAGCTGAAGGACTCCACAGTGTCGACCCTGGAGTCACACGGGATGATGGATGGGGACGGGTGGGACTGTGCTCTTTCTGAACTCCACAACCATCACCACTGTCTTCAGAGCGTTGAGATCCCAGTTCTTCCGCACGCAAGGTTAAATAAATGTGTGTGTCCCTTTCTCATTCACTCACACACACACACACACACACACACACACACACACACAAATTCACAATAACATAATATATACTATACAATAACATACTTATATGTTGAATAAGTCCTTATTCTACCTCAATTAATTGCAAATAAAGATGTTTTACAAGATGTACTTCTTCAAAAATAAATGGACAGTCAATGGGACAAAACAGCTGTCTGTCCACACTCTTTCTTCCACACACATTCACAAACATCAACACATATTTGAATCTTAAATCTGCAGTTGTTTAAGAAGAATGTTAACGTTATTGCTCTTTGCACTTAATAAATAGGAGCTCTGGATTACGCTCAGTTATCGTCACTATAAAGAGCGGAGGATTACTTGGGTTTAGTACCTGCGTTCGTGATGTTTATTCGGTGTGTGTGCTCACCCCGAGAGGCTCTCGTCTCCATCAGTAGGGGAAAGTAATTCAAATTTGCTTTCGGTTTGGTATAATTGGTTTCTGGTTCTGGTTGGAGGTCAATGTCAAATCTGTAAATAAAAAGCAGAGGCACATCAGTAAGGAAACAACAGGTGTGTGAAGGAGAAATTATCTTTGATTTTCGTGTGATTTTTAGTTTAGGTGCATTGACTGTAATACTGTTGAACCACCAACCCTGGGGTTAATGTACGATCGCGCTACCTTCTACGCCACAGTCACCCCTTGCTGTGTGGCAAGTGACGAAGGGAGGAGAGTAGGAGTTTATTACAGCTCTATTTAGTTGTCCAAAATATACAATGAAGATAACGGGTGCAATTTTGCATAAGTGCCTGCAGCCTTTGAATTGACCAGGAGATTAGCCCATATTAAATACTGTTACAGTCACTTTGATGATCTTTTATTAGAGCCGATCATCTCAAGGTTTATTGTATATTTCACCGTCTTCTCTTTTATATGCCGAATGTTTAATATTTGTTTTTAATGAGATTTTAGAATACAGAGTCAGATGGAGTGAAGAGGAGGGAAGGAACAACCAAGCAGGAAAAAAGAAACTTAGAGAGATTGGAACAAAGGAAAGAAAGGAAGGAGGGAAGAAATAAAAAAAAAAATAAAGATTTATTTTGTCAGACACAGAGTAGAATAGATTACCCTGCAAGAGCTGATGTTGGAGCTGGATTTAACCTACAAGCAATCTTCCTGGAGAGAGAAAGAGAGAGAGTGTGTGTGTGTGTGTGTGTGTGTGTGTGTGTGTTCTGCAGTCTCTTGGGGCAGCTCTTTTATCCCGCAGCACAACACACCACGCTCAGTCGCTGCTCTCTCCACCGTTTCCTTTTTCTCTCATGCGCGCTTTCTATCTCACTGATGCAAAAACACACACTTTCACACACACACATTCACTCCGCTTCTTAAGTTCTCACGTTACACTTTCTCACACGTAAGCTCTGTTTCTCTCGTACAGGCATCTGGCAGAATAAGACCTTAAGGGTCATGCGTTGCGTTCTTACACTCTTTACACTCTTTCACTTTGGGGACTGGGAGAATAGTCAGAGAGAATCTAATTTAACTTCAACCCAAAAATGTTCATGTAGCAAAAACGTGCTTTTGAGCTGGGTCTGTGTTGTGTCCTCTACTCTTTTGCTGACCAGTAGACTTTGCATGTTTTTGATTTGCGCCATTTCTTCCAACACAGGATAGTTGGAAAGTCTTTCTTTAATTATGTGTTTGTATCGCTGTATATATCCTATAATGAGCAACTTGTTTATGTCTTTTTCTCAAGTTCTCATTTCATCTCCTGTTGCTTGAAGCATATTCTGAGCCATTCTCAACCAAAAGGCCTCAACCAAAACGTCTACACATGGTTAGCAGGATATTCTTAGAGCTGGAAACACAATAATGCTTGGATGATTTGGGGAAACGTGGTGCATTGTGAATAATCCGGGTATTTTCTTGCACGAATCAATAAAAGCGGAAACACTGAGCCATGCATAATGATAGCAAATAATACAATAACACAACAGAGGTCATCGTTTAAAATGATCAAGTCAAATGGGACATAAATCTTTTGAGTAACAACAAAGCCAACTTAAGGGTGATGTGATGTGTGTTTCTTTGTTAACTTCACTGACCCCTGTATTTACCTTTATTGTTTTCTCTTGCGTTCTTTCTCTACCCCCAAAAGGATATTGTTTCATTCCTGTCTCTCTACTTTGATGAGTGAACCTCTGTGGCGGCTACCACTGTGACTGAAGTGACCGTGCCAAATCCTTTTTTCTTTTGTTTTGCAGAAATCTAAGAAAACGAAGGATTTATGTACAAGCGTTTGTGGTAAATCGCATTCTTTTTGGAGTTATCAACAGAATATTTCAAACTGTGTCAAAAGTGTTTTTATCTTCCGACCCCTTCTTCGCACTTATTAAAAAGGGGGGAATGAAAAGTCATTAGCTAAATGTGCTGAGTGCTGCATTACAATTACTTGTATCCGTATGTTCAATAACAGTTCAACACTTACTTCATGATTTTGCCCGAAGGTGTTTAGAACAACATCAATACACAAGCCTTCCTCTCCGGTAGTACACCAGATGCTTTTGTTTATGTCTCTGGTACATGATATGAATTAGGAAAACAATGATTCGAGAACATGTTTGACCGACTGGTTGGCTGACTGACTGGGAGAATGGCTGGCTGTTTGATTTTGGAATTCATAAGGTAGGGCTGACTGTCTGGCTTTCAGGTGGGACGCTTTGTTGGCTGGCAGATTGGCTGTCTTGATTGACAGCCTTGCCTGCATTGCTGACTGGCTGAGTGCTGAGGTGATGCGCCAGCAAGCTAAAGAATTACAATGCTCTGTACCAGGAGAAAAATCAATAGCTACTGAGGACGTGTAAATAAAACGCAGCTTTTGGAGTATTTTCACAGAATTGCTTTGTCTCTCTCGAGCCATGTTGCACCTATAACATTAATTAAACAGAATACATGATAGGGGTATTTATTTATTTATCTTATTTTTTGCTGAAAAGAGGCAGCGTGACAAAATGGCGACGCAGTATTGAAGCAAAGTACTTGGCAGGGATCAGACACAAAAGTATGGGCTCAAGCACCCAAACCAATTATGCTACTGCTGTGCCAACAAAAGGGTCTTTAGCAGTGTGGCTTCCAGAGCTACTACAGCAGGCTGTTTTAGACATATGTGTTAGTAAGATAACAATTAAGGTGATATTAACACATATTGTCTTTAGAAATTAATGAAGTTGAATTTAAAAAGGGACAATAAGACTAATATGTCAATGGGCTGCTGGTCACAAGTTCTCAGTCTATTCAATAGAACACATTAATTTAGTTCCCAAATCATCACAATTGCTGAGGCATTTGGATTGCATGGAAGCCGTGGTCATGTTTGCTGGTCACAAGTGGAAGAACTTGACAGTGACCAGTGGATAGTACAACATTTATTGTACTTGTCAGCCCGTCCTGCACTGACCCTTTTCCACAGGCTCCTTTTCTGACCTTATCATCGACATAGGTGACTGGGCACAGGTCAACTCTCGTGCGAAGACAACTGACCTGCTTCTGATGCAGGTCAAGAGCTTGGTGTAAAAAGTGTACTAGAACTTATTGGCCCTTCCATGCTGGCTGGAAGATTGACTGGCTGGTTTGAGAGCTGACTAGCTTATGTACGTCATCAGTACAGGAAACATATTGATCAAATGTGGGAGTCTGAAAATCTGTTTCTTTATCCAGACCTGGAGGTCAAGACTCAGAAACTTTATGCAGCCTCTGCCTCCCACGGAAGGGTTTTGATCAACATGTCAGAAAAACTCTCAGAAAAACATTGTGTAAAAAAAAAGTTAAAATGATTTTTTGGGGAGAAAAGGAGAGGGTTGATGAGGGAGGTTTGACAAGACAACCATGCTAAGTCATTGCTGACTTGCTCTCATGTGGTCAAGATTATTGAAGGCTTCTAGAGTGGAACACTTTGGCCTTATCATCCTGAATTCCTCAGCTAGCCCGACTGAAAGTCTGCCTGCCAGCCACCGTCGTAATCGATTCTTTCTAGTTAAGGAGCAAGGCAGCAGCATAGGCTAATACTGTACAAGTCGCCACCTTGGATTTATATGGTATAATGATTGCTCTCTCCTGCCCCAACGCATTGAGAAAAAGTATGCAATATGCAAGTATTATTTGAACATTTCAAAGCATGAAGCATTGCCACTGCCAGGATGTGCTCTACTCTATAATGTTACAATTGGGTACATGCTGAGAAGGAAAAAAAAGGAAAGATATGTCATATTGGCAACATTTATTGAGGCCCTTCTCACCACAGCTTCACACGTTTGTCTTCCCACACAATGATAGATTTCAGTCACATATCTGAATATTGGCCCCATAACACATGTGTGGCATAATTTGAGCTTGCTCAGGAGATAAGAGGCGCTGGATCTGCATTCATCTGCTGTAAAAGGGAGAAGTGATAGACAGCAAAGATGCAAATTAAGAAAGTGGGGAAGAAAACTGAGACGACGATGTCTTGATACGGGGATATTCAGCCGACCGTGTGTGTGATCCCAGGGATAATGGTATCAGCTGATGTGGGAAGTCTCCCTCAGAGTGCACAGTTCCTTCACCCTGGAAACAAATCATGTCGCAGGAAACCTCTAATGCCAATCTTAATGAGATATCCCATCCTGGAGAATGCTGTATATATGAACCAGTGGCCCACTCTGTCGGCAGAAGGATTTTTGTCTCAGCAGAAGAAATATTACTTTCTGCAGGAAATAACCCTGACAGGTTACAGATGTGTCACAGATAGATAGATAGATAGATAGATAGATAGATAGATAGAGTGCTGAGCTTAAAAAACCCAGCAGCATTGCAGTTCTCTACGCATTCAGACCAGCCTGGCACCTCCAATCCTGCCCTGTTCAATGCCACATCAATCTTATTTTGTTCACTGTCTCACTCACAAGTCCTCACTCTCACTCATAGAATCCTACTTATGTTCTCTCCCTGCCTTCATCTACACTGATTAAGGTGGATTTAACAGGTGAAATTACAGGGGGATCACAGGATTTACCCGATCAACCTGTTTCAGGAAAGGAAAGAGAGCGTTCACGTTTTATATTATTTTGTACATTAACACAGTGAAATCAAATATGAATATGCAATGCAATAAATAACGATCCAGCCAACAATATCCATTAAAGTATCTTGAAACTATTCAGCAGCACGTTTAACCAGAAATACCAATAACACCCCCATCTCTCACATACACTGTGTGGGCACTTGCAAAGGCATCAGACTGACAGTAAAAGGACGAGGACCTACTGTGCAAACGGCGTTCTCGGAATAAACCTCTGACACACACAAACCTGCGCACATATGCTCATGGACACACAAACACAATCCTCCAAGAATGAATCTCAAATATTACAGCCCGTGATTTGCAGGTTAAACCATTAATAACAGTGTTTTGCAGATGTAAAGTTGCTACATTAAACACTTTAAATCCCCTGTAATAGTAAAACACAATTTCTCTGTCCAACTCAAGCTTATAACTAATTTAAATTGCTTTGCTTGGGGGCATTCAATGACAGGACGGCAACATCAATCATGCAGTGTTTCGCACCTTTGTCAAGAACATAAAAACTAATTTATTTAACAATTTCCTCATACCTATAGTAATGATGCAAAGCATATTTTGTACCCGCTACATCTTTACAATATGTCCTACATGGTTCATGATTCATAAGCATTGGTTTTTCCATTTTGCCTTACAAATTAAACTTTCTGGGGGAATTGTGGATTTAAAGTGCAACAATAGATGCATTCAAACACAAAGAAAAGAGGGACAACGGGTGTTTGTGCAAACCATTAAATCACAAACAGAACGGCCGGTTTAAGTTGAAGCTCACAGACAGCCCACATACACATGCGTTGAAACGCATGCACAAGGAGAGGTTAAACAGAATGAAATTAGACGGCGGCTGGATACCTTTAAAATCCCATCTGGGACTCAGTCAAGCAGTCATGACACCAAATTAGCATTTACGGCGAGGAGCAATTACTGAGAGAAAAGCTAACTGCGCTCACCGTTCTGCAACTGTACCTGCCTTTAAAACCTGGGACACGTCACACAAAGACCCTACACACACACTTTCTTACACTCTCTCTCTCACACATACACACTTATACATTTGTTCTTTTGCTCTTTGACTCCTTTGCCGTAATCAGACTCACACTATTTCCCAAAAATCACCACTTTCTTCATATGCACATACGCATATACCCATGATCCTGCTACAACATCAATTCTATGAGCCATTCAACCAAACGCAAAGTGAACAGGAGCAAGATATGGAAGGAGGGAATGGAGGCGGGATGGGAGGTATTAGAGTGAATAAGTAGCAAACGAGAAGACGTGGGTAAGAAATTAATTTTATGCATTACGCCCTAAGCCAAGGCTCCTCATCCACGGGTTTTTCTTTTTGGTCCCTTATGCATTCGGAACAATATAGGGTCACCCTCCCATAGACACTAAGCCCCCCGAATCTCTCTCCATGTCCCTCGCCGCTTTTGTCTGCCTGCTGCTGAGACAGCATGTAGCCCTGTGCTAGGAAATGGCAGGGTATTAAAAAGTATTAAGAAAGAGTCAGAGTGGGAATCGGAAGCGATAAGAAATGGAAGTTTACGTACAGCACAGCTATCTTTGAGCCTTTTCACTGAGAAAGGGATTAGTGAAAGTGGGGGTGGCATTACGGAGGTAGACATCAAAATTCTTCAGAAGATAAAATTGACTAATACAGCGCACACAGATTTACGATGATCTAAAATTAAGCTAATTACGCTTCATAGGATTTAATTCATGAAAAAGGCATTTGTGAAAGTGAGCAGGACTTAAACCTTTCCACCACACATAACTTTAAGTTGACTTTACAGTACGAGCCGCCTGTCATCTCAAAGCAGAGTGCAGCTGCCGAGGTCCATCGTAAACTTAGCATTACAGAATGAGTGTGGGATGGGGAGCCACACCTCGATGCCATATGCGCTTAAACAAACTCATATGCACATAGAATGTTCTCACGTACACTTACCATCAACAGAATAATGAATTCTAAGTGTTTCGAATCAGGGGCAGATGACATGACCTGAGCTGTGATTAGCAGCTGCTCAGCCACGAGTCGCCTCCTCCTCCTCCTCCTCCTCCTCCTCACAGCATTGACCACAGACTCCCTCTATTAGCAATCACCTGTGTTTGCTGTGTTTACAGGGGCAAAACCAGACGCGTTTGGTCATTTACATGTGGTCCACACCTTTAACTTTTGCATATATATGAGCCCATTTCCTCTCCTCAGCCCTCAATGAGTGCTCTTAGGTAGAGCTGTGACTCGCCTCGACGAATGGCAATTGGCACACCTCAGATCTAATATCAGGGGTTGGCGTGGTGGAAGTGGAGCGCTAAAGAGGTCTGCTGGCAAAGGTTAGGAAGAGGAATCACATTTCTTACGTTATTTGTCATTCCGGTAAATATTAGGTTAGAATAATGGATTTGATTAACAAAACGCGATATTAGATAACCTTAAAAAAAATGAGGCTGACAGTTCATTCTTGACCTTGGAAACAATCTTAATTTAGAAGCTGTTCCGGAGTTTTCAATCATATCACACGACCTTCCTCAAAAACCTTTAACATGTAAAACATGTTACCTTAAATCCTTATATTCATATATTCCTTTTCTTTGAGGGTGTTTTGTGGGAAGAAATTACAGCGCATCTTGAGAACATAAACCTCGACCACTGAAAGAAATACGGGCTATTAGTTTAAGGCAACAGTACTAAGCACTCAGCTTCTGCTATAATGATCCATCACTGAACAAGGAGACACTAGAAGTCTCAGTGTTGGTTTGCTTGGAAATACATTTAACGCAGGCGATGCCTTCCTGTAGACAAAAGGGATGATGAAAACTCTTAAACATATTCCAAAAAGTTCAGCTTCTTGAAACCTTTCTGTTCGACAGGAATCTGGCAGAGACAGATGTATCATCAGCTTTGTACAGCAAAAAGACGCTCATCACTGGAAAACAATTACAAACAAACATTGCTGCACCCTAAACCCGGACTTCAATTGTCTTTTTTCAGGATTCAAGGACATCACCTTCAAAGGTACTGCACTAGGAGAAATGTATTCATAATGAGACCCCAATGGTCTATGTATAAAGGCAGGCTTTTTACAGAGCTTATCTCTTCTTTCACCCTTTGACATCGTAATGAGACACGTTACTCAGTCATCCAGTCTACAGATTGTAATTGCTATAAAAAGCTCTTTGAGGTGATGAGTTTCTCTGTATGAATTTCTTACTGCTCTTTTCTTCTGGTGTCTTTCTCTAAGGTGCTTTCTCACGTGGGTCACTCGTATCTTATTAGAGAATATGTATTTCAATATATTTTCTTAAAAATATTTTCTCACAAATCACGTGTGGCTCTACAGCCCCGCGCGGAATGAAGCCCAACAGCTCAAGCACCTTTAAAACATTGCGGTCTCTTTTTTTCTGCTGCACATCCTGCTCTCTGCGAGACCTCTGCAACCTCAGTAATAACACTCCCCCGACCCCAGTCCTTCACTGCCGAGGATCCCAGTGTGAGCACCGGCGACCTTTTAAACCTCACTTTGCCACGACGTGATTCCAAAGATTTACAACATCTGTCAAATCCAGCCTTTTCTCACCAGGGACTCAGCTCAAGCCCTTGTCCAAGCCCCAACGAGACCCCCTGTTGGCTCAGCTCCCTGCACTTCTGTCTCTGCTGTGCAATTCCCCCATTACAAGGCAGTCCGCCTTAGTGCTGACAACAATATGAAGGATCCGACAGGAACTGTACCCCCTACCTCCAGGCAATGGTTCAACCTTATATTCCAGCTTTGCACTCTGTAGTTAATAGGTGCTCAGCATTCTCTTCCCTGTGGCGACCCGGCTATCACTTCGCTCTGTCTGGACCTTCTCGCCCTCCTGGGCTCTCAGCGGTAAAATGATCCTCCTGTCAGCTGCAAGACAGCAGAATCACTCCTTATCATCTATTGTATAATGAAAACTTCAGGCTACACCTCACCCCAGACTTTGTCCAACCTTCCCTTTACGTTCCATTTTTCTTTTTTTCCCCCCATTTACACTTACGGCTAAAACTGAACTAAAATAAACCTTTAGCAATGTTTAACTGTGTTTTTTTTTTTTTTTACCCTGTTCCTGAACCACAGTATTGTCAGTTTTGTTGACCCTTGACCTCTTAATATTGCCAGGCTACTTTTAGCATTTCTAAAGTCTATACTGCTGCATCCGAGGTAATGAGTTGCTGTCAGTGGAGGGGCTAGCAGTAAGCTTGACCTCACAGCTTGACCAGTACAGTTTGACTTCATATGGTCGCCCTCCCCTCACCACACACCACACACCACACATATGCACACATGCACACACACACACACACACACACACACACACACACACACCATGTTCCACCACCTCTTTTGCTCTGTCTGGATGACGTTTGTGAATTTGTAAGAGACAGTCAGGCTTCTTCACATGCACACTGAGGAGTCACATGATGTGACAGATAGAAGGGACGCTCCTATCAGCCTGAGCATTTCTTATTATTTATGAGTGCTCCATATGCATGGGATCTGTAGGTCTTTATTTCATGCAGAGACAGTATGATATAGTATGCATATACTATGTATATGTATGGACATGATATCATGTCAGTAAAATCTGTGCATAATATGCAAGAACCAGGACTTAACAGTGACTGGAAAATGTGAAATTTAAATTGTTGGACTGTCAGATAAGAAATATTTATTTCCTTCATTTCATGCAATTGTTTCACTCTGCAGTAAAGGCTGCAGGACAACTTATTTCCCAGATGTTAAGTGGGATTAGGTTAACATCTCCTTTGTGAGCATCAAGTCAAAAGTATGTACTTGCTTGTGTATTTGTGCGTGGCTGTTTGTGGTTGCTCATCACACAGGAGAATCAGACAGAGTTAAATAAGAGAAGGCATTCACGTCCATCCCAGTCTCTTCCCATCACTGGAGATGACAGGAAAAATGCTGACACTGCCCTCCTCTCAAATTGAATTTGAGTTATATTCCTGTTTTAATATCAATGGTAAATCATGTGTGAATAACCCGCACACACTCACTCACTTTTGGGCTCTCTCTCTCAGTTTCTGTGGATCAGTGGGTGGATGGATGGATAAATGGAGAGGTTAAATGCGATTTGATATAAATCTTGCTTTCTCTCTGTCACGTACGGACAGGCAAACATCACAAAGAATACACAAAGAAATACACAACAAATTCTGTCTGAAAACCTGTCTCATGCATACATTACAGCTTCTACCTCCCTGGTTTCGCTTGTCTGAGGGCCCTTACACCCCATTTAGACCTTAAATACGCAAAGCCTTGCATTCTGTTCAAAGTAGTTCTTTAAACACATTGCAAAGCCTACAGCTGATACTCTTATTCAGGGTTATTTTTTTGCCAAGAATTAGATGAGAAGATTGATTCCAATCTCGTGTCTGTAGGCTAAATATGAAGCTACTGCCCAGGACCTGTTTCTGGGCAACCAGCCGAGGATGATCGCAACCAAAAAATAGTCTGGCGTGTAACCAACCATAAAACAGCAATTTGTCGTTTTTACACAGATGAAACTAATGAGATATAGTTTAATTAGTGAGCTATAGAGGGGCTGGTAGTCGGATTTTGTTATGTTTGGACAGAGCCTGGCTAGCTGTTTCCCCCTGTATCCAGTCTTTGTGCTTAGTTAAGTAGCTGACTGCTGCCAGTAGCTACGTATTTAGTTTACAGACGGGTCAGTGGTGTCAATCTTCTCTCCCAACTCTCGGTAAGTAACAAATCATGCGCATAGTATTTCCCAAAATGTAAACCTTTTCCATTCATTCTGTGCCTTTGACAGGGTTTCCCCTTGCCAAGAAACCACCAGCCTGTTTTTGCAATCCAAAAACATTGCAGAAAGTATCCCTATGAATCGAGAGTATGTGACAAAGTGGAAACTAGCATTATAAAGCTTTATGAAGAAAAAGAAGAGGTGAAGGCAAAAATACAAGGAAAAGAGGATCTGGGATAATGTGATAAATCAGCGATTTACCTTTACTCTTGGTCTATCAGCAGATAAGGGCAAAATAAGATCCAACTTGTGCCAACTGTGTAAACACACACTCTAAAAGCCAAGGCAATGGTTAGCCAATGACAATGGCCCAACTGCACCCAAGAACAGCAGCACACCTGCACAGCAAAACCAGGACAACAGCCCTGAGCTGATAATACCTTATCTGTTGTGAAACCAGTCAAATCAACACCCTAGAGTTTGAAATAGTTTGACTTCCTTATTTGTTCAGAATTGGGCCATTTATCACAATTCCCGAAGGCCACGAAAAGTCATAAATAATTGGAAAAGAAAAAATACCCAATAAAAGGCACGACACAAATGAGGCTTTTCCATCCAGCCTTTATTTCTATGTACTTTTTTATGCTCAACAGGAAAATCGGTAAACCCTGGGAGCTTAGCAGCGCAATGTGCTAAAATTCCAAAATCAATTCATTTGACAGCACATATTAATGTTCTCTTCTTCTCGAGTCACACACAGGATGCAGAATCAAAATGACCCCTTGCGGTAATGTGTTGGATTGTAATTGTTTCCCTTTCCTTTATATTGGCACTGAATCTAGACCAGCTCAATCATATACACAAATACCTTACACACACAAAGTGCAGAGACGAATTTGAATAATCACACTCGCTCTTACGTAGCCGCCCCGAGCTAATGCCCCACGCACACACCGGCAGTGAGTTTCTTCTCTGTGTCGTGATAATTACTGTAGGCAGGCCGTGTAGTTTAGCAGAGAGAGGCAGAAATGTGATGTGGCCCGCAGTCTTACCTGGCATTCATTCCTCTCAATAGAGCTTATGGAGACATTAGGCAGACGTCATTAACTACAGCAGAGACAAGGAGAGATAGCGAGAGAATCCAACTCACTCACTGAGGTGAATGCACGAAATAAAAAGGCACTGGTGCGTGAGGGAGTGTGTGTGTGTGTGTGTGTGTGTGTGTTCTGCCTGTGTGTGTTTCAGTGTGCCGGCGAGGGTGAGTTAACGCTCCTGTGTGCAAGCATATACAGTAGCCTCTGTGTGCACGTGTGTGCGCTAAAGAGAAACACAGAATGGCTTAATGCTTGCATCAGTGCGTGCGCATCAGTAATTTGCAGGGCAACCCTAAGATTTTGTTTATGCTGCAGTGATGAAGTCAGTAGTGATGAGATCCACTATGAGTGGTGCGAGGTGTATGAATTTGCTCTTCAATCTGCATGTGCAGCGGCAGACAGCGTGTATGCTCAAAACACATGCAGCAGGGTTCACGTGGAAACAAACAAACAAACAAAAAACAACAACGTCTGCCCTCGTGCACGCTGGCGGCACTTTACAACATTCTACTTTCAGACTTTTCAAATTGAAATGGAGATGATTAAATCTCTGCAAACGTCTACATGCCAAAAATCATTTGCATTTGCTTTCGTATTCCAACATGCTCTCCCATGATATGCAGCGGAAGGAAGAAAAACAGCAGCATAAACAACATCTTGTTGAATATGACGTAGGTCTAAATCCCTGTGTTCACGGTAACCTCTGTGTTGATGCATGTATTTCATTACGTTCACATGTAGCTATCTGGCATTTGCACTAGTCTAAATGATTTACGGCTATACTGGGGTATAATAAAAAAAACAACACATCTTTCAAATCTTGCTTACATTTTCCATCTGCCTTTTGCACGAGGTTTCCTTATTTTAAGCCATACTTGGTTTTATTCTAAAATGATTGAAGTATTGGTTAGTAAAATGGTTTTGTATGTCTGTGTGAGCGTGTATGTATGTGTATGCGTGTGTGTCTACTGGTAAAAAATGAGCGAGACTTAGGCAGCATTTATCATGATTAGTCTTTCATCAGTGGACCAGAAGAGGCCTTTAATATCATTGACAGTCATTCCCTGCTTTTTCCATCGTCATTTTTTATCCCACCCTTCCCTGATTCACTCAGCTCTGCTTTCTAGAGGCTGTTTTCATCAAAGAAGCTCAATAATCAGCAAGCGCCATCCCCCCTCCACCCACCTCCTCAGGGCTGTAAGTGCACTCATTAGCTTGACCTTGGTTGCCGTTGAGGCGTAGGGGTGAGGGGTTATTATCCATATCTGGCATCGTGGACTCTAACATTGTACAACGATAGACTGAGCCTTTCTCTCTCTTCATCAGGGTGGGAAAATCAGACTGAACTCTGATGCCTCGGACGCCTTTGCAGAATGGAGCACAACTGCCATTTCGGCCTTGTTTTATAGAAATACCAGTATGCAGTATCAAGCAGATCTAAGTTTTGAGGACAGAACCTGAAATCACATGTGCTGATTTCACATATTATGCATTCAATTGTGTGTTCTGTAAGATATAGAAACAAGCAAAGAAATCAGTCAAATATACAAATGTCTCAATCAATAATCATTAGATGCTGTAGCTGAGGGCTACATCTTATTTTGTTTTTCATTATTCTACATTTTTAACCATTTAAAGGTAAAAGCTGAAGAAAACTTTTACTTACCAGACAAGACAAATCACAAAATGACCTCCTCCGGGGATTTTAAGGGAGGCCGCCGTCTATTTATCATCACATCAGTAGTTGAGCAATAGCTAAAGTGGCAGGACAGAGCTGCATAAAGCCTGGCTCCCTGTTCTCTCTCCACACAGCTCTCAAGAACAGCAGTAGCTACCAGCACTGAGCCCTTTATTGTGTCTTTTAACTACACAGTATCTGTCTAGTTCGCTTTTGATCTCCAGCGAGACAAAGGGGTGGCAGAAAGATGCTAGACAGTCATTTCTTACCTTTCTTGGAGGGCTGAGAAAATCAAGAGCGCTGTTAAATCTGATCCTGTCAGTGCAGTTGACGGCTAGAGGGGACTCTGTAAGAGGCTTTATGTCTGCTGTGGATCCGTCTTTAAAAGCTAAAGGAAAGGTAGAGAAAGTCTTCGGGAGCTCTCAGTCTAAAAGGAATGATTTTTTTTCCCGTTTGGCAGAAAAAAGAACATCAATTCTTGTTTGATTTTACTTTACGGCGTATGGATTATGACAGCAAAAGGCACTGTGCACACATGCATGCAAACACATTTACACACTCAACAACACACACAAATGTTTTTCACTTTGTTGAACCGTTATTAATACACAGTACAATGTGCCAAAAGTTGGGCGAGCATTCCTATGGACCATATTCTGACTTAGTGCACCTATAAAGCATCCTTGAAGCCTATCCTCACCCAAGCATACCCGGCAGCAAGACCCGGCCTTATACATTGTATCTTCTCAGGTTAAACTACAGGGACTGACCCCAACTGGCTTGATAGGCAAATTCATCTGAATGCCACGGATCGCTCAGTTGTCCAACCCCCATCACTGTCTTACCTATAGCCACTAATCCAGCAACCCCTCTGGTATGAGAAACTGTCCTTGAATTGACCTGTTCCCAAGAAGCTCGGAATCAAAATTAATTTGTATGTGAGCGTAAGAGTGCAGGCAAGTCTGCAGCCAGATCAGACTCATCTGACACATCACAAGAATTGCTGGAGTTTCATACGGAGTGAATACAGATAACAGATTAAACTCAAGTGTATCAAATTTTACATTTTATTTGCATTGATTTATTTTAATCTGTGTATATTGCAGGCGTGAACCACAAAACAACCATAAACAACTTTCTTCATTTATTAGAAAGATTTTTCTTTTCATGATCTGTTATGTTATTAACTTTTATTATGGATACATTTAAAGTCAGAGGAGAGTCTGTCTGTCAGCAAGAAATCATTTACATCCTTTATCAGAATTTACATTCAGCCACGTGTGAGGCTGATTTGCGTCGGGTTTGATATGAATTAGATAATTTCAATGTTCCCTAAAACATTTAGTGTAATACATCGTTTCACATGTTCAAATGACACCCTAATCACATTCTGGGTTAATAATTAATTCACAATCAGAATATCAATAAATACAAATGCAAATAATGAATAAATAATATAAATGCAGGACACAGTACACATATAAATACAGAGTGCAGATGTTTGCTAAATGTAACAGGCTACAGAGAGAAAACACTACTTCTCTGCCAGTGAGAAGTAGTGTTGCCTTTATTAGTATTTGTGCAGTGTACATGCATGCCAATACAAACTCCATCAAAAGTCTCTACAGCTGTGAACCCAACTGACAGCTGTTCCAGCTTCAGAGGAAAGGACGTCTCATTTCTCATTTCTCCGAACAGATTTCCTCGTTTCTTCTCTCCTTGCATGGTTTTCTTGCGTCTCCCTGGCGGGAGGGACTAAGACACAAGGAAAAGACGCAAGTGAGGGAAACATCGATGCAATTAAGAGACTTGAGATGTACCCAATATGTCAGGCTAACTAGCATGCCAGCAGGCCTCCTGTTTGGTGGAGGCTTGGTGGTCACTGGTGTGCGTGCATGTGTGTGTTTGAGTACGTGTACATCTCAAGCCTCACTAGGGGAGCTGTTACAGGCCGGGTGAAAGATTGTCCAGACAATTGCTTTTAACAAGCTGGAGGGAAAGTGGAGCAAAAATACTAATGTCTCGCCTCACTGATCCATTCCACCTCAATTTCGCTCTCTATAATTTATAAGTGGACGCTTCGTCCCCGCACATCTCGCACATGTGCGCACACACTAATGTGAACGTACCAGCGTGCATGCAGGTGAGCATGGCAGCAGGCATACATGGAGAAGCTGCAGCTTGGCAGAATGTGTCTACTTTATCTTGTCATTTTCAGGTTTAGTTTTGGTAAAGTAAATGCCAAGAGCCCAAGCGAGACGCACCTTGATTTAGAAATTATGTGTTTGTGCATGTACGAGTATGTGTTTCTGCCTGCCTGCTGTGCTGTTTGTCTGTTTATTTGCATTCCCAGGCCAATGTGACCGTCTTACATCTTAGCAGAGTGTAGTAAGTGCAGTATAACATTAGTCAGTGAAGGACAAGTAATCAATTAGACAACCCAATGGATTTATTATTAGCTCCCCGCTGCATGCAATATGGCCAGGAAGAGGGGTCTGTCAGTCAGAGAAAGGAATTAAACTGTGTTTGTTTGTAAGATAGAAAGACAGAGAGACAGAGAGAAAGGAAGAAGTGCAGTTTCCTGTAACAGGTAGACTGGGATGAAGGCCGGGAGAGCATTGTCTCTTGTTTGTTCTACCTGGGAAAACAGGAAAATTAGATATTGACTGCAGAATAATGTTTTTCAGTTCAACGAAAGCAGAGGTATGCCAGCAGTGAACAAGCTTCTGCCTTACACATTTATCGAACACAATTATACACATGCACACAAACCAGGCAAATACGGTACATGTAAAAGTGCGAGGACGTTAGATTATCCTTTGGACTCAAGCAAATATTGACATCTACTTATCCGCTAGAATCCAGAGCTGTCTCAATCAGTACTTAAAATGTAAAATATATTTTCTACACTACATGTATCCCTCAGCGCTGTTATTACAATAAATGTAAATGCATGTTTGACCAAAGACCATGATGTTATATGCGACATGATATAACTTTTTCATACAATCAATACAGCGCATAATACATACTGGTGTGTGATCTAAAATCACATATTAGTATAAATCCGCCGGTGGCTCGTAATTCCACCAAGCTTCAAGTCAGTAGGGCTATACATCAGATCCAGTCAGTTACAGCTACCCTCATCATCAGTAGTCGAAGAGCTCAATGTGGCATAATGCAGGGCTGTGATGATGTACAGAAACTCCAGCGATGAAGAGGTCAGAGGAGCAGGTGTCACCACAAGATCAGGACGCAAGTGGGATGCGGACACATCAGTGGCCCAGGCAGAAAGCACGTTGAAGCTGAAGGACATCATCAGGAACCCGTGCATGGAGACTCTGAGCCACTCACTTTCAGCAATGGGGGAAAGCAGACCCAAGCCACAGGGGAGACATGAGCCAACCTGGAAGAGTTAAGACGTAGGTCAAGGACTGTGGAACTAGGGTCACAAGGAGCCTGAACAAAGTGGGACCTGTGAAAGCGAAAGATCACATGGCCTGAACTCAGGAGAATGAAGCTCTTTTGCATCTTGTTTCTGCTAGTGTCAGTGTACGACACTCTTCCAACGCCAACAAACCTGCACAGGTGGGGAGTGAGGGAGGATCCAGTGTGCAAGCTATACACAGGGAGAGGCACTTTGAAGCACATACTAGCGGGGTACAAGACTGCACTTAGCCAAGGGAGATACAGATGGCGCCACAATAAGGTCCTCAGAGTGCTGGCAGACTTCGTGAAGCTGAAAAGGCGGAAAAAGCATCAGACACATGCGAGACCAGACACATCCTCAAAGAAGACCAAGGTGAGCCTTCTGCATGCGGCACAATCATGGAAGATGAGGCTGGACCTGGGAAAGAAATGACACTTTCCCCAGGTGGTTCAGACATGTCTCAGCCTGACATGGTCACATGGTCAGAAGAAGCGAAAAAGATCATCCTGATCGAGCTGGGAACACGAATGCGAAGAGGTCTTGGAGAGGAAAGCCACCAAGTACCAGGACCTGGTCCAACAATGCAGGGAGAAAGGTTGGCAGGCCTGGCTGTTCCCAGTTGAGGTTGGCTGCAGGGGTTTCCCAGCGCAGTCAGCATGGAGGACCCTCACAGCTCTGGGAACAGCAGGAAGGCAGAGCAAAACAGCTGCACGCAGGTTGACAGAGCAGCAGAAAAAACCTCTTGTTGGCTCTGGAACAGATGGGAGGAGTTGAGCTGGAAGCCAGGAGAGGATGGGCAGGCCATCACTGCTGACCCGCCAACTCTTCTCCTGGCTGAAAGTTACAGTCATAATTAAGTGACTGAAAGTGGTAGCATTTAAATGTATCTAACTGTGCTCTTAGAGAATGAAGTATTCTTTTCATTCCAATCATGTAGTGATTCATATATTTCTGAGCTTTAATTTGCCCAGTAGTCAATTAATATTGAAAAAGCTGCTGATGAACACAATCACACAATAATTGCAGAACTGTGACAGCAATGGAGCTTATTTAGACTAGCCAGCAGGGGAAAAAATGAAAAGATTTGCTTTTATTAGGATGCCAATGAAAACTGAAACCCATGGTGGAGCTCATTTGGAGCATTATTAAAAGCCATAATTTGACCCATAATTATCCCGTCCTGCTCTTTGCCTAGCAGTTGACAATCTGCACACAGAATTTGTTCACTGTGGAGGCAATAATCAAGAGGTTATTCTTAGTGCTAAAAAAGAGAAAAATTAAATCTGCTGTTGCTAGGAGATTTACGGTAAAAGAGGTGGCACAGTAGCCAAATGCAATATTCAATTCATTTTAACACGAGATATATTTACAGAGTAAGTGAGGTTTTATCTTTGAACGGTCCAGCATGCGTTCATTTTGTCAAAAACTCTGGAGTTGTGTTGTTGACTGTTTGGCTACCGATTAACTGATTCAAACTTGACTGTATACAATACAGTCTGTGTACAATGTGTAATTGTGGCTATAAGCGCTAAGTGATGAATCTACTCCTAAATAGGAAAGTTTTTCTGGTAGCGCCTGTAACATTCAACTACGTGCACAAATGCTGTGGAGCTCTGGACCAGCATCAAACCTCACAGGCCAGTTTATGTGAAGAATATTAGCAAAATCTCACTAGTTTACGGGCAAAATAATGTGATTATAAAGTGAAGTCTCACAATTAAGTAAATTGAACGTAGTCTTTTTGGAAAACAACTGCGTTCCATCCAGCCCAGTGATGGATGGAAGTCTGAGAGAGGACCTGGGATGTTATGACACATTTGAATATTTATATGTTTATAAATGTTAGTAGGCCATTTGCTAACCTACAAGATTTTCCATTTCTTATCTGCTCCTGTACTTTGTCTGCTTCTGCCACCCTCTTCTCTTTCCTGCTCTGTTTCAGCTGAGGCAAAAAAATAAAATAAAATCAATCCATGCATAAATGATTAGAGTTCTGTTACCAAAGGATTATCTTTTCTATCCAAGTAGCTTTGATCGTCTAAAATGCATCGATTCACACATTGAGGCATGTGCACACATGCACAGACATTCACACTTTCAGAGTTGCACATAGCACGGTGTGCACATGCACTGATCTGGAGGCAATTGCTGGTCAAAAATGTAAGTGACAGTGTATGTGTGCGTGTGTGTGAAACTGTCTGGGGGTGTGTGACAGGATCAAAGGTACTTGTCAGAAGGGATAGAAATGATAATGCTCTGGTAACAAAACCCTTTAATGATTTATTCATGGATTAAAAGTTTTCCTCTCCTCTAATGTTGCATCCCAGAGAAAGAGACAGAAAGACAGGACCCTGACTTTATAAATATATGGATTAATTTTAAGCAGAGTAGCTATCGCAGCTGCAAATGCTGCTAAGAAGATAATCAACTTCAAAGACCAAAGACACTCCCAAATAGGAACAGCGTACGGTCCTGTTTTAAACTTCAAATTGCTTCCAGAATATACTGCTATATGGCGTTTTAAGATTTGTAATGAAGCGAATGCAATTTGTCGCAACAGCTATAATTCAAAGTACTTTATTATAAGAGCATGGAAGTATACATGGTCAGTCAAACAATTTTCGCCAACCTTATAAATCTTGTTTTACTTTTTCACTTGGAAAGTTAACGTGACTTGAAATGAAACACTCTCATTTCTCTGTTAAACAAAATTTGCATTGACATTTTCAGCGTTATTGCAAATAAATCTACTTATTACCACATTTTCTGTGCTCAAACTCTCGCCCTCACTTTTATTCTGCTTTATTGCAAATCAGCAGGCATATGAGTACTTTTTGGTGAGCAACAGTAAATTCTCTAACCTGATTTCAGTTGATCTATAATGGGAGACAATATTAGTCCATATACACGACTTCCCCCGCTTGCAGAAGTCAAGATTCATTAGTGTGTGTGTGTGTATGTGTGTGTGTGAGTGTGCAGTGTGTAGCGTGTTTCTCCCACTAAGACTGAAAGATCTGTCTTGCTGACATTGCTTTGAACTGCTAAATGTCCCTGTTCATAACCATCCATACACATTAGTGTCAAATCTGGAGTAATCTCTAAGTAGCTTTAAACACAGATGAGAGGTTCACCACAGTAAAGACAGCAAATTTAATGCGTTTTCTTTATTTTTCATTTGAGAGGAAGTACCTACAGTAATTACACCAAGGATCAGTGTGGATAATTTTATTTGTTGTGGCTAATGACAATATGGCCCTGAAGTTAAAGGGGAAAAAGGTGCAACAAATGCATTATCTAAATAGTACCCAACTTGAGACTCTTCAACAGTTCTCAACAGCTATTAGCAGTTATTTATCACTATGTGTTAACATTGTTTAATGGTGTTGTAGGATAATGAGAATTTTACTGTAGCTGCAAATATTTTATACTATCAACCAAATATCCAGACAATAAGGGACCGAATAGCTGTTGCTAATGTTTTATGGGTTAGTGTGGAACTAACCTATAAAAATACTCTGCTCATCGGATCTCAGTATTTCTCAGTTTAGGTGACTTACCCAACTGCTAGGTGTTTTTTGTTTTAAGAGAGCATGAAATTGTCTGAGCAGTGTTTAAGTTCCTTTGAAGCAAGAGGTTACAGCCATGCTGATGTTTAGCAGGTATAATGTTCACTATGTTCATCTTAGTTAAACATGTTAGCATGTTAATATTTGGTACTTAGCACTAAACACAAAGTACAGCTGAGGCTGAATGTCATTAGTTTTGAAGATATTTAGTTGTAAACCAAAGTATTGGATGATTAGAAATGCTGACCTATTGACGGCAATAGGGGAAAATTTAAGGAATCACCAACATTATTAGAGTTCCCCCGGATGTGGACATTAATGCATACCACATTTTAATGGCAATCCATTATTGGCTAATGTGAAACCCAATGCCAGACGTTTTTGCACCACAGATCGAAACAGTTGTCCAGGACTGCTTTTATCAAATAAGAACCATCGCCAGAATAAAACCAACATTTTCACACTCAGACCTGGAAAAAGTAATTCATGCTCTCATTTCTCGAGACTCGACTACTGTAACTCCCTCCTTTCTGGCGTAAATCAAAAATTACTTTCCCGCCTCCAACTAGTTCAGAACTCAGAAGCTCGGCTTCTTACTGGTTTTAATACACGACATAACATCACCCCGATCCTGGCGTCTCTGCATTGGCTCCCTGTTCGATCCAGAATTGATTTTAAGACTTTACTGATCACTTAAAAGGCACGCCTGGGTCTGGCACCAAGCTATATAGTTGAAATGCTGACCCCATATGAGCCAGTTCGCAGCCTTAGATCCTCAGGTGGGGCCCTTCTGATTGTTCCAGAGTCGAGGCTTAAATCTAAAGGTGACCGAGCTTTTGCCATCAGGGCCCCTCGACTCTGGAACGACCTGCCTGAGGAGATAAGGCTGCAGAGTCAGTAACCTCTTTTAAATCACTTTTTAAAACCTATTTTTATAGACTTGCTTTCCTGCGATGTCGTCTTAATATTGTCATTTTATCATTATATTGTTTTTTTTTTACCATTGTCTTTTATGAGTTTTAATTATTTTTATTACTATTATTACTCTTTTTTCCTGTTTTTTGTTTTCAGATTTCTGTGTATCATGTTTTTTGCTTTGTCTGTCAAAGCACTTTGTAAAACTCTGTTTTTAAAAGATGCTATATAAATAAAGTTATTATTATTATTATTATTTGATTTTGATGATTTTACTGTTTCAAACATGGCGATGTCATTGCTCTAACAGAAGTGGGGGCCATCCAGTTTCACTTTTGATTTAAATGTGAAACCTTTTGTACCACTAAATTGTGGGTAGCCAGCCACTGACAGATACAGTATCTTCATCTTGGGAGCTGATGTGACCTGTTACCATCACATAAACACTGTAAGGATGGGAATTGAGGAAGCTTTTAAGTAAGATTTTAGACAGAGCCAACATGCATTCTTTGTGTCTCTCACATCAAGTCGACAGGAATTCAATCATTCTGGGGTCTCATTAAGCCCTGGCAATTTACCTGCTGTAACATGTCAGGAGCACATCTGCAGAGAGAGCCCCTTAGCACACCAAGTCTGGAGTGCAGCACAATCTGCAGCAGCACCAGCAGTTATTGTTCATGCAGCACCTCACCCTGGTGCCCAGTGCTTCACAATTCTTATTCAGAGAGAGACCTTCTCAGCTACTGCGCTTCCCATCCCTTTGCTTTGCCACTGACAAAAAAAAAAGAGAGGAAATCAATGAAACCAAGAATCAATAGGACTCCTCCATTGCCAAGCCCATCTGCTCCTCTTTTCAAAGATGATGTAAAGTTCACCGGTGAAAATAGCTGCAGTCTGACATTAAATCTTCCAACCAATTGTTGTAATTTATTATGAGCAAAACCTCCTTTGAAAGTGGACAAAAAACAAAGCTTTTATACTTGGTGTTGTTTGGAGGTATATTCATAATATAATAATAATAATAATAGATTTCTGGACTTTTTAAATTAAACGTACTTTCTTCTACCCAAGGATTCACCTGAGCCACCTGACATTTTGCCCAGAGGGCTTCATGCTCTGTGATAAGAGAACGAAATGCAGAATTAATTAGTGGATGAGTTCTGGAAGGACACACGCTCATACCCAAGAGGATCATATGGTTTTTCCTTTAAGTTTGTCAAGTACCCTTTGTTTTATATTTTTGGGTAAACTAATATATCACAGTACAGTATCTTAAAAATACACATTATCTGCCTGTTGTGATTCAACCTTCACCGGTCAAAATTCATACCTTTTCTTGAATATTATCTCACGCTCCCTTTTATCATCATTGTAACCTGGCATAGCATTTGTAACTGTTATCTCTGTTATGCAATGAGATATGGTGTTGTGTCAAAGCTGACTTCACTTAGAATGAAAGCGAGGAAAGGAGAGAGATTGCACAGATACTGTCAAAGAATAATTTATATCAGTGAGACGATAAACTAGAAACAACACACGTGGTATAGCCTTATAATGCACAGATTGATGATGCAAATGAAGAGAAAAAAATCTAGAATGTCTTCATTATGTCCATTCATCCATCAATAAATACTCTACTGGCAGAAGTGTTGTGATCCCTTTAATTCATTCAATGGTGTTCCAGCCAGAAAAAACTTTTTATGTTACCTCAGCAGACCATTTTACTCATTTTCTTGCATCCCCTGATACACCCAATTAAAGACCCAATCTGTCACATTTTGACAGGTATATTCACCTGTTAGAGTTATGTGACCCAGACTATTTCTTGGCCAGGGCCAGTACCTTCCTGCAGTCTCCACTGATTGCTTGGTAACAAAAGTGTTTCCATATAATGTGTTAATTAATTAAATTTAGAGGTGCTGATAGATGAATTGTATTATTATTATTGTATTATTTTGGGCAGAGCCAGGCTAGCTTTATGCTAAACTAAGCATCCAACCGGTCGAGGCAAATGACCGCCCACCCTGAGCCTGGTTCTGCTTGAGGTTTCTGCCTGTTAAAAGGCAGTTTTTCCTTGCCACTGTCACCTAGCGCTTGCTCATGGTGGAAGTGTTGGGTCTATACATATAGAGTTGGTTTAGACTTGCTCTATATTAACAAGTGCTATGAGATAACTCTGTTGAAATAGAATTGAATTGAATTAAGCTAATCAGCTACTGGCTGTAGCTTACCATACAGATGTGAATTCAAATATAAGTCAATTAATTTGGGAGTGATAGCAGGTTCCGAACTCCATTTTTTAACCCTTTTGTTAACATTGATCTCAGCACGCTTATAGAAGTTATCATGTATGACATGTTAGGTTGCCCCATTTCTTGCTCCAATCTGAATGCAGTAAATCTAATATGTATTATTACAATTTAAAACACAAATGATGGTTTAATACCTGAAATTTGGAATAATGTTGTCTAAGTTACATAAATGTAACACTTATTTGAAGTGTCCCTATCCTGAGTCGGCAAATTGGCATGCACAATCAGCTACAATCTCCCATAATTACATCACTTACACAGTGCTTGCGGGTTAGCCTTTGTGAACTGGATTGACCCAGTCTAATGTTTTTTCTGCTTTTATCCCTTGAGGCACTGACTACTTCCTGTGTCTCCTCAGACGAGCTGTGTTGAGATATGGCTACAGGTGATTGATTGAATAATCCTCTGCATCCCTTATCTCAGCCCACTTCCTCACCAACCTCCAGAGCACATCTCCATATCTCCCCATACTAAAAGATAGGCTACAGGTGAGAACAGTGCTTCCAAGTCTATCTCCAAACCTCTTTCTCTCACACTCTTTCACTCTCTTACTTGTCATTTCACCTTTGTTTTTATTCCCCCCCCCCCCCCACATGGTTCAGTGAATTCCCACACTGCATGTCATTGCTGAGAGCATTACTTAATAACAAGCCATTATA
>JAVQJF010066498.1:0-15827 GCA_036023855.1 Gadopsis marmoratus | reverse complement strand
GTGCGGTCGTCCATTAACCCCAGGGTTGGTGGTTCGATCCCAGCTCCTGCTGGCCACATGTCGAAGTGTCCCTGGGCAAGACACTGAACCCCGAGTGGCCCCCAGTGGAGGCCAGCATGGCAACTGTGTCCCCATCGGTGTGTGAATGGGTGAATTAGACTACTGTTCAAAACTTAGATTACTGTTACAGCGCTTTGGGAACCGTTTCGGTTGAAAAGCGCTATATAAGAAAGAGTCCATTTACCATTATTTAGGTCAAGTAAATGTAATGGCTTCATAGCTTCTTCCAAATATTTTACAAAGACCAACCTGACCAAGATGAGTAACGCAGCATCCATGTCTGTCCTCACTCCCTGCTCTTTTTCAGCGCTCTCCAATGAGGAAAAGCCTTGCTTGTCCTCGGCATCAATTGCTTTCTTTTTTGACTGTAATCCTTCCTCTGAACTCAGAGTTTCCAAGATACTATTCTTGGATGTGTCTTAGGTTTTCCTGCGATGCTCGTAGTTGACATAGCCTACGCCTTCGCTACAGTTGCACCCCTCAGGTTTGGCAAAGCAGAGCCATGTAGAGAGAACTATCACGTGACCATCAAGCATTTTGAACTTCTGTTGACGCGACTCTCTCTCCACAAGGCTCTGGGTTTTTTTCTGGTGGTGTGCCAGCGTGGGAGCGTCCCCACTCACACCAAATGTGAAAACTCTGCGAAATACGGAGAGATAAGATCAGCATTTTGTGAACCTGTCTGGCAACGGCTTGAATGTAGTGGACGTTCATTTATATGTTGAGGTTGCACATATCGCAACAGTAGCCCACTGCTGTAGGTTTCCCCTGTAAAACATCAGGAGGCACCACCTCTTTCTTACTATGGAGGCAGTTTAGGTGCTCATTCAGGTGCTTTTCATCTCCTTCCTATGGGCTAATACAGCTTTCTCCTCCCAGGAGCTCCTGCATCTGATCACCAGACCTCTGCAGCTTGTCCAAAATGCTGCTGCCAGTCCTCCCAAAGATTTCCAGAAAAGCACTCCATGTCCCTGTTCACTACACTGACCTCTTTTTGTGGCTGACATTCAGAGTTTGCGCTAGCTACAGGGTAGAGGATGGAACTGCTTTTTCCTCTGAGCCATGTTCAAACCCTCATGATCATTAACCATGGCGCTCCACTGCCCCCAGATGAACAGTCACCCTGTCACTTGGAGGACCCTGCCATCGCTCATCTCGGTACAGGCTCTTCTCCATTCTAACTGCACAGTGGTGGAATTAACTCCCCAGCGAAGTGACAGCAGAGTCACTGCTTATCCTCCACCCCCCATTTTCAGACTACTCATCTAGTACATTCTAACACTTACTGATGTCTCATTTCCTGCAAAAGGGAACACACTCTTGAGAATTGCTCACCATTTTTAATGACATCTATCTCTTCCAACAGTGGTAGTGTAAAGGGAAAAAGCATCTGTTAAATGAATGCAATGTAAATGCAATCTCCCCCTTTACTTCCTGCCTAAATCTAACTTGCGCGACAGGTCCAGAACCCACCAGAGTCACTAATACAGTATTTGTAGCATCATGTATTTTGGGGGCACTAAAGGCAGCTTTATACTCAAAACAAAGACAAATGTGTGTTTGTGTGTAAAACAGAGACACAATTGAACGCATTGAATGCTCGCTATTGTATTGTTACACAGCACACCAGTGGGGGTACCCTGGGACTGAAAAAGCAGCAGTAACCTTGGGGGAGCCAGAAATGGCAGTGACAAAAACTCAAAGAGGAACAAAAAACTATGGCTCCAGTGAAGGAGTGACTAAAGCAGCTGAGGGAAAGGCAGGATTCACAAGCCGTTTGATCGATCACAAAGGTGCAGATATCAAACACGCTCAGCTAGCAAAGTTTTAAAATGACTCACTTGACAGACATTTTGAGAGATGGCAACAAAGGCCGTGTCCCATTTCCAAACTACATAATAATACTCTGAAGAGTACACTAAACACACTAAACGGTAATCCTCATACTGCCTTGGGAGTTTGTATACAATAAAGCTGTCATCTTTTATTTATTTATTTTTAAATGTATGAGCTGTGTCACCACTTTCAACAGTTTCCATTGCATTGCTTGAAGTGCATTATGGGTCAATAGTGTCAATCAACACAGAAATCAAAAATCAACATTTAGTTTTCATACATACATTTTTAAGTATGTAACCACTCTCCTTTCTCCTTACATTAGGTATACTATTATTTTGTGTTAACCCTTGCACTAATTACAAAATTAAGTTTTATAACTAGATTCAGTAACAAAGACCACGCCCCAAACACATCCCATTGCTGCACAACAGTATTTAAGCACACCTTATCTGTTCCTTTCCCCTTGGACTCAGTTTTCACATACAACCCCCTCCAAACCCCTTTTCCACCCTTTTATCCTTCTCTCTCTGAATACAGGAACCACCGGGGGCTCTTTCCAAGTCACAATACTGCAAGTGATGAATCCCCCAGAGTCCCCCAGAGCCCAACTGTCTTCCCACCACAACTGACACCAGTCCATCATCATCCATCCATCCATCCACGGGCCGGATTCCTCCCCTCACCCCTTCATCCCTAACTCCTTCATCTCTCACCCCCATCCCTTCACCCCTCGCTCCAGACCCTTAGTCCATCCCTCCTACATCATTTTGGCTCTCCTCCATTCATAATAATGCAATAAACTATTCTAAATCTATATCTTTATTGGAGTGGTCGTTGTTAGTGAATAATAGTTATTAGAAAACCCCCCACAAATTTAGGCCGCCAAAACAATGAAATGAATACTGCTGCATGCTTGCTATTATTCTTGCTCACAACGAACCGTTCTCACAGAAGACAATTTGACATTTCATAGTAGGAAAGGCGAATAATAAAAATAATAATAAAATGACTGATTCAGTGTCAGGGTCCTGGTATTATGCAACGTTTTTGGATGCACAGAGACTCTTTTGATAACAAATCCACTGAGCAAGCTTCTCCAGTCATCAAACTGCTTGTTATTTCCAAGTTTGCTAAGATGAAGCAGCACCACAGTCTGTACTTGCGACTCAGTTTACAAAAGCAGGTTTCATCTAGTTAAAATTGTCTCACTAACACAGCCGGAAAACAGCACAGGCATCTGGAAAATAAACGGCGAAAGCGGACAAGGAAAGTCAAGAGGTTGTGGTTTGTAGATTAAGTTGTGTCTTGTTTTGTCCAGTCATAATGATTATAAGGAAAGTGGCTATAAATGAATTTACATTAGAACAAATCTATTTCTTTAAGTGCTAGAATCTAGAAAAAACAATAAACACACAAAAAGAAATACTAATTCAATCTGTTATCAGATCTGGCCTTAATAGAGAACCACTGATACCAACAGTAGTAATATATGGATTAGACTTCACTAGAGAAGATCCATCATTCTTAATCTCAGAACCAGAGTCACAAATTTAAATCAGATTGATATTTGTTTGCTTATTGGGGAGGAATAATAAAGCATGCTACCGTGTGTCTTAAAGAGACTTGGATGTTTTAATGCAAATATAACACGGTATGTATAATATGTTAAACAGTTAAACATACTAGTACATTGCACTGTTGGGTCCAGTTGTGCTGCTACCTGTACCCATGATAACCACATATGTCTGTGTTGATATTAAGACTTTGGATCATTTATTGTTGTCTAATTTCCAACAGACTAGAACTCAATAGCTGAGGATCAAAACAAAAAAAAATATCCTAACAAAAATGTAATGTCGTGTTTCCCTGGCCAAAAGAGTATCTGTCCAAATCTGTCCAAACCAAATTTGCCACATTACTTCTTGGAGTCACAGTGATGACAAAGCTCCAGGAAGTCACTATGCCTGGCAAAGAAGTAGTCTTACATACAGCACCCCCCCACCCCCTTAAAACCATTAAATTCCTATTTTTAGGCTTTTTGTACAGATTGAACAAACGAGATATAACGTGTTCATTATATAGCTTTAAAACATTTTCTGCTATACTGGTACCGGCTTTACCAATAATTACTGTTCCCATCAAAAGCTTAAATTTAGGTCACCGTGAACACAGCACAGTGCTCCTGTCTTCATTTAGCAGTTTAGATTACTGGTCAAACAGAGGCAGAGTGACCCCAACGGGGCCAGAAAACAAGGAGTCTTTTCTTTCTAGCTCTAGCTACCATGTCTATTCCTTGCTAATGCCAACATTAGCTAATCGGCCAACACAAGCACAGCTAGTTTAGTGTGTTAGGTTTCATTAAAATCCATTGGAATACCATTTACTGTGATATTTTTGTAATATTTCTATACTGCAGTCTGATTTACATATTGACAAAACACAATCTTACTGCAACATTGCTTAACACAATCTAATGCGATTAAAGATAATATGATGTTTATATGATGTTTTGTTTTTTTTCTTACCGTCAAACACTACAGTGCTCATCAAGCACCAAGCTGAATCTAGGTTAACTCAAATCACAGAGATGAAAACCCACCTTCCTTTTAACAAACCCTACTCTCCTTATTAATGTACCTCCCAATTTACATGGGGATTATCGCTCATTAATCATAATGAAACACAAACATTCCCAACTGTTTCACATTTCTCTTAAGTAATCCATCCTCATTTGTTTGTTCCCACTTAATAAAGATACTAGTAGGAAGAATTTTGCATGGTGACATTTTGTAATACTTAGCCTATAGTGTTGTTAAAGCTCCAAGGATGATTTTCTCACCTTTCCAACCTTGTACTTTCTGAGTTAGAAAGTCAGGGTCTTCATGGCATCGAGGAGCGGCTTCAAAAGGTAGAGAAAATGAGAAAGAAAAACGAGAGCTGCTTTATTATGATTTCATTTTGCGGTCCTTGCTGCTAATTACATACAGTGAGAAAGCTCTAAGGAGGATGAGGTGTTGCTTCATGTCAAAAACCTTGGTGGTCGTTTTCCCCCTCTCGCTCTTTGTTGATGATGTGGAAAATGAGCCACCTGTCTTCCTGGAGTCCTGCGATATTTCACTCAATATTTCATCTGCCAGAGCGCAGGGAATAAAATGCTCAGTGTGGTATGAAAGAACAAAAAGGACTGGCATATTCAGTTGCTTAACCTGCGCAGTGCACTATTTTATCTTTTCTTTTCTTTTTTTCTTTTTCTTCTTTTACAAATTGTCTGCTTCCTATTTTACTAATCTCAGAGCTGAAACCTGAAATGGTTTCCTATTATGTCATTACCATATTTGTCGTCTCGGTGGACGTTTATCCATAATGGTGACGTAATACATGCATTTACTCTCTCCATACTCTGCAATGAACAAATCAGGCTTTTCACGTTCATGTGTTCTTATTACTGGGTTGGTTAAGGACATTGTCTCATAGCGACAACAAAGAGGAAACAGCAGAGCAATTGTGGCTAAGGATGCTCCATCATCATCTCACTGCACAATCTAGGTTCGAGTATTTATTAGGCTCCATGGCTCTTAGAGGCTAGCAGAAACAGGTTAATGATTCGTTTAGTTTACAGAAGAGTGTACAGCCATGCTAGCAGCTCTGTAAGGCTGTACGTAGGCACAGTGGGGCTTTGAGGTAAATGCTAAAATCAGCACGCTAACATTCTCACAATAATAGTTTAGACCATTAGCATGCTAATTAGCACTAAACACACAGCACAGCTGAGGCTGATGGGAATAATAGCTTTGCACATTCATGTTAATGTACTATGCTAAGTTGTCAGAATTTTTCCACTGGACACGTTGATAAATTTAAGCAAATGTCATGGTTATCCGTTCAATATATAATTTGTCAAAATATTTCACTCTGAACCACAGATGTCAACCTCATGGTGGCCCTAGAGGAGGATCACCAAAGTCATTAGGATTCATGCGCTGTTGATCACGACATGTACAATATTTCATGGAAGTCTATCAAATAGTTGTTGAGATATGTTAGTCTGGCCCAAAGTGGTGGACTGACTGACCAACAGAGAAACAAAAATCATTACAGACCTATGCTGCTAGCATGGCGAAAAACAATTTCTTATTGGATTACTCTACATTGGCATTACGTTTGTGAAAGTTAGATAAACGCAGCATTTGCAATCTTGACATCATAAATTGTTGCAGTTGATCATATTCAAACCTGAAAGACATCATGTATATTGTAGGATTTAAACAAAAAAAGTTTCATATTTTTACTTGGAAGACAATTTACTTTCCAAACAGCCATAGTTGTTGCGCACACACATTTCTCTGCCTCCCCTCCACCCTCAGAGTGACAACTGGGGAAGGAAAGCAGTGGCCCCTGCTATGCAAAATGCAAATGTGAACTTTGCAGAGAGACCAGCTTTGATGCCCAGGTCTCTTTGGTTAGCTGAGACAGAACAAAAGGACCAGTTGATGTGCCTCCAAGTCTGACGAGGTGCCTATTTGTGGTTTCAGTGGGTGGTTAACTAGAGTGCTGTGGTGACTGTACCTGAAGATAGCACAAAGGTGGTCATGCTAACTGCGTTGGTCACTGGCGCTTTGAACGAGGTGGTGCATGCACAATTGGGGGACCTCTCTGATTTTCTCTGAAGAAAGAAATGTGGATACTTTTTAGCCCTGCACGCCAATAACAGTGTGGTAGAGTTGGTCTGATGAATTGGCTGACCCACAGTTGCAAACATGCTAATACAAAGAAACATGACGCTTCTCAAAATATAGTTTTATTTATTAGCTCCTGCAACGCGGCTGCAGTCAACATTTTATAATGCAATATAATTTTATAAATGGCGGTCGGATTTGGTGTGGGTTGAATGGATGGATGCTTCACTGTTGCTTTCGCTCGTTGCTGAAGTATCAGTCTTGTTTTCTGGTTGTCTATCTCTAAAGAAACCTTACCTCTCATATTGAAATGTCATATTGAATGATTGCATGATTGACCAGCTTTGCTAACCAACAGGAGGTAACAGAGTTGATAGGAACTATTAACAGAAGTGATGTTTAAAAATGCCATACATTACATCTTATATGATGTGAAAATGTACTGCTTCACAATTGTAATTGACTGCTCAGATTTATTCATTTTGCTGCTTGAGTGCTTCTTATTCAATAATTCAGCTTCTTCGAAGCCTTGGGAAATGTTTTATTTCTGATAGTTATGACCCAGTTATGCGTAATGGGGTCAAGAACATTATTTATATCCCAAAATGTCATATAGTTAATCAGTTAAGCCAAACGGTTTCATACCAAACCCCACATTTTTATTTGGGAACAATATAACAGGACAAGGACGGCTGAAAATTGGGAGAAAACAAACAAACAAAAAAAAGTTTAGTGCTCGCCCCTCCCTCATTCCCACCCTGCCACCAGCTGATAAATCTGACTGTGGCTGTGTGTGAATGTGTGTTACTGTAAAGCAACGTGTTTCTGTAAGAAAAAGCGTGACACTACTCTGGTTAAATAGAAGTTAAAAAAATAGATTTTCACACCTCCTCTTCCTTTCAGAAGATGCTTTGTGTAACTGACCTGGTTGCAAAGCAGATTCATTAGATGGAGTTCATTGTCATTGATTGTCGCAGCTGTGTAGTGAAAGATGGGTCAATAACCCGGCATTGCATGCTGTCATGTTTATTACCTTGTTTAATAATCCATCTTCATCTTGTGAGAACAGACTCTATTTGCATGGTGAAACAATGGGGCGCATTTAAGGTGTCAGCTGCTTCTTTTCCTAAATGATGGCGATGTGATCATGAGCACTGATGCAATGCATGTTATTAAACAATGGCTCATTGGATGAACATGTGTCACAAACTGTATCGGTGTTAGGAGGCGGCGGTGAGCAACGGCTGCCATTGATATGGTTTGATTTTCACCCACAAAAAGCCATTTTGCCAGTTTGGTTCCAATCTCATCAGCCCATATTGTCAGTGTGCAAGGTAGCAGTGGCAGTAACGTACCAGGCATGTTCCCATTATTTCAAATTTTTATTGTTTTTATTGTTTTGTTTGATTCATTGTCATTCTGGAATGATGTGAGTTTATTTGGGGTCAATGGGAAAATTAGACCTTCGATTTAACATTTAGGTATTAGAATTTTAGCTGACATAGTTCTGTGATAATTAGTGACCAATTACTGGTTTACAGTCTTCTGTCAAGTTATTGATTAACACATAGATGGTTATGGCTGTGAGGATCGAACTTGTGTCTGTTTGCTTACAGGATAATGTCTTTAAACACAAGACCTTCCTGCCTGTCCTAATTCACAGATCAAGACACAGGAAGACAGTAGCCACAGATGTACTGCTTATGTGAAATGTACTGTTTGCGTTCTGGCAGCAAAATATCTCTCTGAGAGAACTTGTTTGTTTCCATCACTTTTTTTCTTGTTTATTCAATCATTCTAAATCAGATGTGTGAAGGAAAACATCAAATTTCAATCGCAAGTCTGGTTGGGCATCATCAAGACACAAAGACAAGCTTGTCCTTCTGTCCACGGGTGAGAAAGACGTTCAACATCCAGCTGGTCAGCTGATCCATCAGTGTGTTGTAATAACCCTTGTCTGTCAGCTACAGGCTGTAAATAATAGCATTTTCTAATCAACATGCATGTTTGAATCATGGTTAAAATGACATTATGCCTCCAGCATAGTTTACTGTACACTTGGACTGCAGCACATGTATATTGTGGACACATGGAACATGGGAAAAGAGACGTCCCTCCGCCTGTGTCAACAGCGCAATTGACATACCGTGTACAGTGCAGAAAGGGGTAGATTGAAACGTTGCTCCCGCTTCACTGCTTATTTTCTCATTACACAGAGCCAGACATCTCGAGCAGCACTGATGGAGGATGAGCTGAGCTGGGGGACACTGTCGGCCAATTTCCCTCATTACCCTAAATCCTCCAGCGCTTTCAGAGAGATGATGTCCATTTTTGTAACAAGTTGTGAGACAATTTTCGAAATGCGGTAAAAGCACCACACATAATGAATGACCGTTGTGGGGACCTGTGCAGCCTGACCTTCTGAAGGCTACTGAGTGCTGCTAGTACTGAGAACGACTAGGGACAAATAAAAGCATCATTAGTGAAGCAATACAGAGCATAAAATGAAAAAAGGACTCAGATTTCCAGATAATAGTTCTGTTGTTGTGTTAAATGTGAATTTATATACACAGTACTGTATCATCAATTCATAGGAAAAGATGCAATCCATCCAGGACGAGGTTCATAATAAGAGTTCACCGTAGTCTTTGCTGCATGGGATGAAACGATGGCAAGATACAGATTACAGTGGTCTACTGACTTTACTCAACGATCCCTAGCTGTCTCATTATTTCCTTTGGATGCCAGCTACCGTTTCTTCTTTCTTCACTCTCATTAGGTGACGTCCTGCTGTATGTGCGTCACTATTCACTGTGAAACTGTGTCAATAAATGTCTATTCAAATGTTACATTGTCCCTTCAGAAAATGTTTACTGTGCTGTAAAACACACAAACGCAAACCTTGTTTTTATTCAAGCTCTCTATTCATTTGCTTCTACCTTGGTGTTGATTAATGCTCAATTGTATCAACCCCCCCAAGAGCAAAACTAATAGCCACATGATGATGTTAAAAATGCAGGATGCACTCTATTTCTGTCTGCACTGTGACATCCTAATAATGAAATCCTTCTCCTCATCATAACTATTTCAGAACATACGTCTTCTATTTCGGATCCAGATACAGAGACGAGTTTTTATTCTTCCCAAAATAGAAAAGGCATCGCATAATAACCAACTCCATTATTAGTCAGTAAAACTGTAAAAAAAAAAAAAAGAGAGTGAGTGAGTGAAATCAGATAGGACTGATACAGAAAGATAGTTTTTCACGTTCATACAACATTACACCCTAGTGGATTCTGCAGTGTTTAAAAATGTCTCTCGTCATTGTTGTTGTCGATATTTCCAGCTTCGGGGTGCATGAAGTGAGATCTGCTATTTACTGTGAACGCCAGTTATTTCAACTTTATTTTCCACAGTTGCTCCTAACAAAGAGGCACTAGCCCCACAGCGTTAGCTCATAAGGACCCATCTTTTGTGCCCGTGGATTTGCAAGCCATGCAATATTAAAATACAAAGCAAGAATCATACGCGGCTACATTTTTGTGACAGCTAAAAAAATCACTCCACCCAGCTTCAATCCAATCCAGAGGAAGCAAGTGTTTCTTTACATAAATGAAATATTTCGGTGCCACTGAAGACACACAGTAAGCAGTGTGCTTTCATCTGACTGAAAGAAACACATTAGAAATCAGCTGAGTGCCCCCTTCTCCCACTTCTGTCAAAGAAATAACAGCAATATTTAATTCTGCTGCGTAATAACGTTTGTTTTCCTGACATCCCGGTCATTACAGCGAGCATGGGGACCACTCTTTGCCGGGCCGGTAACGGCCGGGATGCATCACCAAACGACATTACAGTCATATTGATGCCAGCCATTACCCGCTAATCTAGGCTTTGCTTGTGTGCACTTGTTGTGGCCTCTGAAGAGCAGAGGGAAGGCAATAAAGACCACTCGCAAAGATCTATGGCCACAATTTCAATAATTTTATATTCAGCCATTTTAAGTGCTCGGGGCTAAAACTTAGTTTTTTTCTAAAGATACTTTAAACAAATTTCCCCTGAGCCCCAAAATAAGTCTAGAAGCTTGTTTTGACAGTAAGTGCTGCCATTATTGATTATGCTTGTGTGGAGTGAAGTATAAAGGCAGCATTTCTGAAATGTTTGTCTTCTTATCTGAATAAAAAGGAATTGAGGTTGTGTCGACCAAACTCCCAAAACTTCAAGTGTGTTTCCTACAGGATGTAGATAGTGTGCATGCCACAGTCATTTGTCTCTATACGAAACATAAAATGTGACAAATTTGGGTTGCAGCTAGCAATTATTTTCATTATCAAACAGTCAAAAGATTTTTTTTCGATGATTTGATTCATCGTTTGGACTATAAAACATCAGAAAATGGTGAAAAATGTCCATCATCATAATTCATGGTCATAATTTCCCAAATTTCCAAGAAATTTCCATCTTCAGATTGCTTTTCTTTTGTCCAACCATCAATCCAAAGCCAAACATTTTCAGTTTACTATGCTGTACGATAAGGAAGGAAAAGCAGCACATCTTCCCATGTGAGGATCTTGAACCATCAAAATGTCTGGCATTTCTTCTCGAAAGTTAATTGATTAATTAATCAATTCAGCCCCAGAAAAGAAAAGATATCCATTAACCAAATGTGACACTTTTTAAATAGCGAATAACCCTAATGTATGGATTTGTCCATTTGAAAGATACTGTTTTGTAAATACTAACTCTTCCTTCCAGGTGATCTACCGTATTTTCCGCACTTTAAGGCGCACCGGATTATAAGGCGCACTGTCAATGAATGGTCTATTTTCGATCTTTTTTCATATATAAAGCTCACCGGACTTTAAGGCGCATTAAGCGAAACAAAACAGTCAGATAAGTCAGTCAGTCAAACTTTATTAAACGTGTTCACAATAACTCTCAATATTGTTCAAACGTTAATGAGCGTATTCACAATAACTCCCAACCTTGTTCAGTTGTAACACGTAAAAAAAACAGCCTGATACCACTAAATCAAACGTTAGCATATTCACAATAACTCTCAAAACGGTTCAGTTATAACACGTAAAATACAACACAATACACTCACTTTTTCAGTTCATTCCTCGTCCACAAATCCCTCAAATTCTTAATCTTCAGTGTCCGAGTTTAACAGTTGGGCGATTACGGCATCCAGCATGCCCGGAACCCTCTCGTCATTATCCGAGTCAGTGTCATTGCTATTACCTGGCAGTTCAGTGATGATTCCGGCCTTCGTGAAAGCTCGGACCACAGTTGAGACTGATACCTTAGCCCAGGCATCCACGTATTACTCCGCGACACTCCTGACTACGGTAGCCGTAATGCTGCAAGCGGTGCGGCTTTGTAGTTTACCAAAGTCATACTAAAACATTTTGACAGAGCGCCGTGTACCACACAAAATCGCTTCGAGGTCAGTAAGCACAACCAGAAATAATCCATATATAAGGCGCTTCGGATTATAAGTCGTTTTTTGAGAAAATTAAAGGCTTTTAAGTGCGCCTTATAGTCCGGAAAATACTGTAATGTATCTACCTATACATCAAGTTCTGATTTGACAGTCCATAATAGTATATCTAGTTACTATGTCTTCTAGCAACATTTGTGTTTACCAAATATAAATCATTGTGTTTTCATACATTTTTACACATCTTACCCCCTCCACATATCTTCATTGCTGTAATGTTCCATCAGAGATGAGTACACTTTTATAACGACAAACAGTTGCATTTTCATTACCGTTGTCTTTTTCCTTGCTGAATCTTATTTCTCCTGCCCCTGCAGTGGTCTAATTCCCCACAGGGATCCAATTAAGGTTCTTCTTACCTGTCGTTTCACACCACATCTCATTTGTTAAACCCCTGTGTCACCTACAGGAGCTACACTGCGAGACATGCATCATGTAACCAGAATAGAACAGTACCGTTGGGCTGAATCTGGTAGGTTTATGGGGTCTGAAATAAAGCAGATTTGGATTGTGGATTTGTGGAGTCACAACAAGGGCAACAAAATGTGCCTCACAAAAGAAATCTATTGTTTCAGACAGCACACAGAGCTTTGACTTGGTCAGGGTTTGTGATAAATCACCATGGCAACACTATTAATGGTCGCATTACTGCCTCGGTCAGCTGGGAGGCATCATCGCGCAAAGCTACGTGAGGATGGAGAGGGTTTGGGGCATTGAGGGTGAAGAAAATTAAGTCTCCAGACAGTGGTCTGCAATGCATTATGGGAGTCACGGTCACCACGCACTGCGAGGCAAGGCATTAATCAAACATATGCCAGAGACCGAGAGAGATCTCTTTGTTCCCACATACTCCCACCGTCCTCTGCCGGTGATTGATTGGTATTCGTTATCCATTGATTTGAGCTTTTTCCCCGTAATCTCTTGTCTCTAGTCATATCATGGCCTCAGAGGAGATCATTATTGTCAGCCAGGGACACAAATCACAGGAGTCAACTTTGGCTAAGAAGAGGGCTGAGTGTGACAACATTAGCTAATAGAAGCTCTCATCGTGTACCTGTGCACCTCTATGTAAATTAACCGTGCGCAATAATACAGTTAAGAAATCACGTGTGATGTTTTTCAGTGTTTCCTGTCTGTGGAACGATCAACAGCTGACTAAAGGAGTTACTGCTGTCCAACACAGTTAGTGATATTGTTTGCAGAGGAATCTGCAAACACAGTGCCTTAACAACATGGAATAGATGTCACTTACACTTTACACTCTGCGTGTCGGGGTTGGTGATATTGTACCACATCAATTGCATTTTTCCTGAATGTGGTTCTGTCCTGTTTTTCCTTCTCGGTTCAAAAATCTGTCCATCTCATACTCTACCAAGTCGTTTCGATGTCCGTCAGAGTGGTATTGTTCGATTATTGTTGCTTTATCAATCTGATTCATTCAACTATATATATTTTTCTTGGTGGTCACATGCACACGTGTGTATGTGCCGTTGAGCAGCTCACAGGGGCACCAACGAGGGAAACTGCATCCTGATGCAGGACGCTTGAATTAGATAATAATGCAAAATGTGGACAGACTCTGTCATTTCTTTGTTGTCATAAAGAGGGACACGTTTCACTAAATCCTGTTTGACAGTTTGTGTGAGTGTGTAAACACATATGCAAACCTATAATATGTTGATCAGACATTATCATAACTGCTGATGATGATGCTGACGTTATAACATTTTTTCATTGCATTGATATTTTATGTGTCAGATGAATTAAAGCAGTGGTTGTCAAACTTTTTTTCCTGCCCGGCCTCCCTTTAGATGCTTAAACACATTCATGCCCCACCACCCCACCTGCCTCCCCAATGTGGACGCTGAGGGAATTTCTATCTGCTGATAAGAATATTGGGGAAACTAGCAAGAAATGCTGAAGTACTGTATCTTTGCCCCATCTGGAGTTTTAGGCACAAAAGGACACAAAGCCCTCAAAGATAGAGTTTGTGATATTTTGGTTAAGTGTTTGCTTCACTTGTTCTTTTGCAATTTACATTATTCTGTAGGAATCAGTTTTAGTTTTGCCATCTTGAACCATAATCCAGCATCAGAGCTCTCTTATTTGGTTTTTGTTCCCTCATGAATCAGATTTATTCAATTTAAGTTTGAATCTGCATTTTTCCCAGTACAGACAAGTACACACACACACACACGCACACAAAACCCTGTTTTTGGTCGTGAGTTGCTTCCACATCACCTTTTAATTAGTCATTTACGCTCATTTAGACTACAGCTGGGCTTGGATGTCTCAAATCTCTAATCACATGTAATGAAATTATCCATCAAACACACAGAAGATTAATTTAATTTAGATGGAACATCACCCAAAAGGTAGAAACGAGATTCTGCCTGACTAAAGCTGGTTAATGTAAGCACAGTGGAGTTTCCGCTGCACTTCTGTGTAATAACGATGCTTGGGGGAAATTTTAATATTAGTTCCACATCTGTCACTGTTTTGGTTGCAGTTACTGAAATAGGCTGGTGAAAATGCTCTTCTTTGGATATTTTATAATTGTAAATAAACTGTAAATATTAGCCCTGCATGGGTTTTTTTTTCCATTAGGTTATGTATGAGGGAAAAATGATCCTGGTCTTTTCCTTTTGGGCAGCTGCACTCCCAAGCATTGGACACAATAAACACTTTGTGAATTTGACAGTAGTAGACATTATGTGATCTAATAGATATTTACTGGACAGCATGTTCCGGGTTGTTTCAAGAAGGGTTTAACCAGGATTTCTTTTTCTCTGATTCTCTGATTTTATAGCACCCTTTCATTTAAGATGGCATCACAACTTCAAGAAAGCTCAACTCTTGAGGCAGCATTTGGCACTTCACTCACCCCACCAGCTTTACAGTTATTTGCGCAATGTGGCCTCTGTTTGTCGCTTGATCATCATTCTTATTGCCACAGAACCCCTGCAGCTCCATTACAGTGACAGCGATTGTCACACTCACCTGAAATGGAATCAGTCAAACACACGCAGGCATGAATTACATTACGGACATCTGATCTAACATTACGGCTGCACACAGAGCTAGCTGTGAGGCCTCGCCTGCTAAACCGTGCATTGTGAGCGCATGGTTGCACATATTTACAGAGGGACATATCACAGGCTCATGTCCATATTTCAAACAGGGCATCATAATTGTTTTTAAATCACCGTGAAATGATCACTTACTGCACTAAGCTGACACCTTGCCCTCCGTGATGAATATGAAGAGACTTGGAGTGGCGTTTTCATATGCAAACACCACAACGCCTATGACAAGCAGTGGCGGAAAGTTACTAAATACATTTACAATCAGGTACTTTACTTATGTTCAGTTTTAATATTAGTACTTAGAATATGTATTACTACATTTTCTGCTACTTTAAACGTTTGAGAGAGAAACGTTTTTTGAAACTCCAGGACACGTTATCTTATAAAACATGATGCCTTGTTATCAATTATTCAGTATATAGAATTGTTCAATTTAGCTCCACTGCGACAAAGCTGCATTTACATTTAAAGGCTGCTTACAGCGGCTGTGGCTGAGAGGATAGTGCGGTCGTCCATTAACCCCAGGGTTGGTGGTTCGCTCTCGCTGCCCACACGTCGAAGTGTCCCTGGGCAAGACACTGAACCCCGAGTTGCCCCCGGTGGAGGCCAGCATGGCAACTGTGTCCCCATCGGTGTGTGAATGGGTGAATTAGACTACTGTTC